>BQKN01067266.1:384168-404553 GCA_022839385.1 Asparagus kiusianus
CTGCAGTACACCACTTTTTTCCTCTCTCTCTCTCTCTCTCTCTCTCTTATGGACGGGTGGAGCTGGGTGCATTTGTTATTTCAGGTGTAGCAAAAATGTGCAGCATGTGGAATTTATTGGAATGAAGCAAAGTGAAAGAGTTGAGCACAATTCAGTATCTCTGAGTGGAGTTTGCATCTCAGAAAAAGTTGAAACAGGGATATCATGCAGTAGGGTATATGTCTGCAGATTTTACATATGGAACCTACTTTATCTGCTATGCATTACCATGTGGAACGTTTAGCAATACCTTGTTCATCTTGCTTATGCAACTGAATCATCTTGTGCACATCTGAGCAGGTGGTACAAGTTTCTGGTGGAGGATGGTGGCATCCAAACTCTTATTATCTTGGAAATGGTCCTGAAAATCAGAAATGTTTTGCGTATCTAAAGGTCTGTAACTGTTACTTTTTCATCCCTCGCATCTCTTTAAAGAAAATTGCATTGCCCAAGGGTTTTTGTCTGGACTGTCTGCCAGTGCCTTACATTGTCCAAGGTTTATCCATTCCTAATTTCCATGCGACATGTACTTTAATTGGTTGATTGTCTGTATGTGTTGTACCTGTTTTTTCATTTTCAAATATTAAATAGTTTAGTGCTAGAAAACCTTGACAGAAACTATAGAGAAATATATCTGCACATAGTCTCCTAAATTGTATTGGTGTGTGGGTAACATGGGTGGGTAGTGGTCATAGGTGAATATAGGCAATATAATATATTTATGGGTTCAGCCCGCGAGCTTACGGTCAAACCGCTCAACGATGGTGATTATAAATCTCCTTAGTCTTGAATTCCTCAAACTTCACAATTCACATTTTCTGTAGTTGGTAAGCAATTGGCAGTTTATTAAATTCTCTACTAAATTCTCGAGTCAAAAATGGAGATACTATTCAGTTACTTGAGAATGCTGTTGCTTCAACTTCATATTCTTGATTCTTAGTAAAGTTGACAGAATGGTCACCAAAATACTGCTGAAAAGACATGCTTTTGAGAAACTTCAAGGTTGTGGATCGGTAGGAAGATCATATGATGGGTGTCTCAATCAAAGCCCTAAGCATATAATCTTTTATTTAGCATATGATAAATCATAATTTTTTATGTACCTAAGGACTTAGGACAATGATGTGAACTGACAGTGATATTTATTTTTCCTTCTTGGTTGACAATCATATCCGTAGTCAGTGGCTATCAGTGAAGGAGAGCGAGCTAATTCCTAAGGGTTTACACATACAACAACATGGAGAGAAGCACATTTTGTATACTCCATTACATTTGGAATGCAATCCATTCCTATGAAAGATTGTTACTGATGGCTGGCAACAGGGTGTGATGATGGAACTGTGCGATTACAAGGTCACTTTCTCAAATCTCTAGTAGTCATTTATCAGTTGGTTAAGCTGAAACTTGATATTTTTGCTCATTCTATTTAAAGCATCGTTCTCTTTATAAAAGTAGCCAGCAAGATTGTTTTCCGGACACCATTTGCGGGTATCATATTCTTCAACTCTTGCGAGTTATGGTGACATGCAAACTAAATATTCTTAAATCTGACATTCATATTCTAGCCATTTAGCTTTACATTCCAGTTTTACTATTGTTGGCCAAGTTTGTGTTGCCATGTACAGTGTATAGACTTGTAGAGACTGTATACTGGTAGGATGACTAGATGGACATGGGCATTTCAAAATAGTCATGGTGAGTGAGTGACTGACCCGCCTTCCAAGGATTTTATGGATTTCTTTTGAAAGTTTAGTTATCTGTAATATGGTTCAAAATATTTTTCCTTCAAGGATGATGTAACCCTTATTCAGAATATGCAGATCAAGTAGCCAAACTATCGAATTTGTAGGATATTGCTGCTGGTTGGGTCAGTATCACCATTGTATTTATTGTTTTTCATTTTCTGGTTTTTATTGTGTACATTGATTACAAAATATTGCATTTAACTGGTTGATCTTTGTTTGAGAATGCATAGGTGGATTATCATAGAACATGATGCTTTTCGTAGTCTATTGTGCATTAAGTTTACACTAGTAACTCAAGTATAATCTTAAACATTGAGCCATGTTTATCTTGAGCACGGTTTGTCCACCAGTTGTGCTTAAACCATCCTCTTTCATTCTTTTTAGTCCCCCTAATAAGCTATTACTTAAGTGAGTGTTCTCTACAGAGGCTTTGTCCTTGGAAGGTGGTGCAAATCCAAATTGCTTGGGGAGCATGTCTTTGGATCTGCCGTGGGGTTTATATACTTTATATTGAAGATGCACAAAAATACTGTGAGTCAACTTTACAGCTCTAATCATGGTGTAGCTGACAAAAAAGATGAGCCATTATTACTTATCTGTGTTGTGGCCAAGCAAGTTTTGATGTCTTGGCTTCTACAATAATGGAGCTCAGAAATTGAAAATCTGCACCATGATGGTTCAAATACAGATTCTGAACATGTACGTAGTCCTATTTTGTCAATGTATTTCCAGTGGCTCTCAATTCACATGCCACCCAAGTTTGCAGTGCTCATCAGAAAGTGGAAAGGAAACTGGAAGCTTCTGAGAGAGGAAACTGTTCAACAATGAAAAGTTTCCCAGCCTGACTCAGATTTAACTAAAATCAAGAAACTGAGGCCCAAAACAGAGCTTATGGATTGGCAAGACAATGACTGGAGTTATGTGGCAGTTGCCGCATTTCTTGTGAAACATGCTGATAGCAGGAAAGGAGATGCCTATTTGTTATCTAGGTGCATATATGTCAGCCATGTTAAATAAGTTTTACTTTATCATTGTTTTATCTACGAAATATCTGTCATCTTTCCTTGTGACTGATTGGATAACTAGCAAACTGTGATATGCTTCCTTGTGATAGTTCAGATCACAAGCTCAAGTTGCTGGAAGAAGATAGCAGAGTGGATTTTCCTAATACTTGTGAAATTCAAGGGCATAACATGAAAGGTTTTCTCTCAATGCTGAACAATTCGTCATATAGATATCCACAGTTCAGTCCATCTTAATATCACCAGGTGAGTGTACCTTTAATGCACAAAATATAAAACATGACGTCTAATTATCCTCTGAGCCTCTGATATTGATGTTGCTTTCTGCAGTCCTTATCCTGTCATATTGCCATTCCAATATTATTGAATTATTGCACATAACCTTGTTTCCTAAAGATGTTATGTGGAGTGCTTTTCCAATAGTTTAGCATTTTCTTAAAAGATCATAATTTGGTAGCTAATTACAATAACCCAAATACTCCATTGCCTTTGTCCATGTTTATTGGTTTAGTCCATTATATATTGGCTGCTTCTCGTAACTATCACAGATTCACAATTTGACCTGCTACTGCTGGAACTGATGCATCAGATGGATAACTTTAGGTAATCTTCTTACGATTAGATACCTCTGGTCATAAATTTTTTATGACCTGCAGTTTTCATTTCATTCTTTAGTTTTTCTATCTTCTTACAGAAAAAAAGCCTATCGTTCCTCGTTAAGAAATCCAACTTGACTGTTTTTCCTCTTCAAAACTTGCTGATTGGATTTCTCTCTCATATACTTTCAAGCTACATATAATTTATCATACGCTGCAACCATTGTGCTATGCAATCTTTTATTTCTTGTATGGTCATAGAATCAATCTTTGAGCATCCAACAAGTAACTGGAAATCAAAAACCAAAAAAGGATCAGAAAGAGCACATCAAGACTCATGCTACGCTGCTGCAGTGATTACAATTCTGATGTCAGATCAAAGGGAAGTATGACATCATTATGAACAACTAGAAGTCTATTTTCAGAACCAATGGACCGAATAATTTTAATGCCCTATCTTTATCTCATATTTATGAAAATTAAATCTAGTAACAAACTATTTCCCTACTATTTAGATGTTTGATTATGGTTTGCGAGAGCATTATCTCTTTAAAAAAACAGCCATTGTTTGAAAGATAACTTGACTAGCTACACATAAGAATAGACTGTATCCGTGAACAGGCTTCACGACAAATTACGTAACAGGAGTAGAACCTTTATTCCAGATATTTAGGGCGGTTGTAAAAGCAACTTCCTTTGTAGAATTGATGGCTGTCATATCCTTTTTTGCTGCCTTGGTCTCTGAAGTCTGAGCTTGTTTCAAGTGCTCCAAACATTGGATTTATGATATAGAACCTGCAAGGAGTCAACAGTCTCTGTATGCTTTACCATGCGTAACTTTAATCAATACATTGTTCCTCTTGCTTTGTGCAAGTGAATAATCCGGTGCACACTTGGACGGGTGGTAAAAGTTCTTAAGGAGGATGCATCGTCCGAACTCTTATTATCTTAGAGATGTTCCTGAAGATCTGAACTGTTTTGCTTACCTGTAACTGTTACTTTTAAGAAAAATTGCATCACATCACATATATAATTTGTCTAAAAGCTGTGCAGAATAGAAACTACAAGGGGAAAAAAACGCTTCATCGGCTTTTGTTGACAACAAGTTAGTTTTTAGTTTTCAATTACTGTATATACGTGTGATGAACTTTCATTCTCTTTTTGACTCTTTAACTGAGTGTTTAATTACATCAATAAGTGGCACTGGCACAATAATATTTTCTTCTTCGCTTTTGGTTTTCCACTCTTCCATGTTTTTTGTTATATTTATTTATTTATTTGTGGGGGTTGGTTAATCTATTCCTAATTTGTGTGTGGGTTTTGCAGATATATTCCTTCATGACATGTGGATACTTTGGTTGGTTGATTATTAATATCCGCGGTTTTTTTTTTCATCTTTCAAATATTTAATAGTTTAGTGCTCGAAAACCTTAATAGAAACTATCCAGAAATATATCTGCATATAGTTTCCTAAATTATATTAGAGTGTGTTGTATTGATGGTAGTGATAATAAGGTGAGCGTGAGTGTTGAAGTATAAATATATTATGGGTTCAGTCTGTGATTTATGGCCAAATTATCAATGCTGACAATTATAAATCTCCTTAGTCATGCTCCAAACTTTTACTTTTTTGTAGTTGACAAACAATTGGCAGTTCATTAAATTAGCTATCTATGGTTTAAATGTCCAAAAAGGAGTAATGTCTGGAATGTCGAAACTAGTTAAGGAAGAAATGGGTAAACCAAGTTTGCTTTCAGATCTTGATATAAGGTTGGATTAAGGAAGAAATTGTTGTAACTCCTGTGATATACAGACTTAGCGATTAAAAAAACTAAACTTGGAAAAAATGAAAACTAATGAATGGCCTAGTTTATGCTTTTCATGGGTTTTGTCGCTTCTTCAGTTCTGTGTCTATCACCAGCTTCTTCCGAGGCTTGCGATTGGATATTCTTCTCCGTCACAATGTCATATAACATTTTAGTCTCTGTTATGACCCTCCATAGACCATGTAAGTAACATACATCGGCAACATGTCTTCTCTGCACAATTTGCACCAGGAACTTCACAGTCTGCCTTGTTGATAGTCATAAATATAAGAAGTTTGCATTGGTCAATGGATATCTTGAGTGCAGATTGTTCAACAGTTGTACCGAGATCATGATTGAGCTTGGCTTGAGAAGTTGCTAGCCATTACAACGCTTGTATTGATCCGTGCCAAACTGTGCATGAATGTCTCTATAAGATTCACGGCCCTTGCTAGGTTGTAACATGCCCTCTCATTCTTCTTAGTATGATAGTATCCTTAAAAGGCGATTACTTAATTATTATGTCTATATAGTTTCTCTATTTTGCTATAACTGGATTCCTGATGCAGGTACAGAGGCTTTGACATGAGAAGATGGTGCGGTTTCAAAATGCTTGGAGAGCATGTTGGTGGATCTGCTGTTTAGGTCTATATACTATTATATTGAAGACACATAATAATGGCAAATGAAACCTGCAGTTCTAACAATGTAAGCTGACAAAAAAAGTTCAGCAGTTAATTACTTATATCTACAGACATTAAAAACCTGCCCAATAATGGTTCAGATACAGAATCAAAACATATAAATTGTTCTCCTTCATCATTGTATTTTCAATGTCTTCCAACTCATATGCCACCCGATATTGATAGTTCTCATCAGAAAGTGAAATGGGAACTGGAAGCTCCTGAAAAGTGAAAACAGATGCTTTGTTGCCTTACCAGCTGCAGTATGAAATATTCACTGAGCAATCTATTTCTTTTTTTTATCACTGTTTGTCAGATAATCAGTTGATGCAGTACATATTTTTCATTCTTCTTGATTTCTTTTCCAGGGCTGACATTGCTGAAATGGCTTCACAAACATCTCCAGTTCTACCTTTGTTCAGGCTGAAGGTACCACTTCATTAGCCAGCATGTTTTTTGCTATAGTTTTCAGAGCTTAGAACAATTTATTGAAATTGTGTGCACAAATCAACAACTTAAGCTGTTTATATAATTCTATTTTTGCTCACATAAGCCTCAAATTTTTTATTCATACGAGCTACGACTACAAATCAATTATTAAGTCAGCATGAACCAATATATTTTGGACCTCTTTCAAATATTAACTGCCCATAAGAATCGGTTTGCTTCCCCTCATATTCAGAGGACTATGGTAGGTGACAACTGCATTAGTTGTCTGCAACTTTACAAGTGGGAAGTTGCCACATCAATTCTAGGATCAGTTTTGTAAACTTATATTTCATTTTATTTCACATCGTGTACATGAGAAATGTGTGTATCCTCTCTTCCATTCATATTGATTTATGTTCATGTGAATTTGATGAGATCAGTCTCTCGACTACACATCATTAATTCTAGAGCTTTGTAATTGCAACCAGTTGAAGATACGAAATTGCAGCAGCTGGATGGGTTATGTAGATGGCTGAGTTCTAGGCATCCACTGACAAGGAGTGCTATTCTCCACAAAATATCTGTACAAAACTTCTTATTAGCAAAAGAACTCAGGAGCATGTTCTTCAAATACCCATATATGAATTTTCACTATTAGCATAGAAACTGCATTTATTTCACAATTACCCATTAAAATATTACCAATACTAAACAATGTTAACAGTAAGTAAGGTTTGTGTTCTTTGGTGCTCTTTACTCCTTTCTTGCTTTCATCAATTGATTCCAAGGATATTGTATTGTTTTTGCTCTTCAGTTCCTACCTTTTGGGTTTTTAGTATGCAAGCAACTAGGCTAATATGTGTAGTCGTGCCGAAATTACTTGGAAATATTATAGTGCTCCCAGTCTCCCTCCAATCTTCAAATTTTAACTCCCTGTACTGATGCTAAACTTACATTCTTAATCCCTCATAGCCCTTTCCTGGCGATCTGAAGATTCTGAACTCTTAAATTCCTATTTCGGCCATAATATACAAGATTTGGACTTCTTATTTCGTGACAATAATCAACATTTCCTCATACACGCTACATAAAAATCTCAGTATGCACCTGAAACTTCTTTTACTTATTTCCTTAGAAACCTCTACTGAACATTTCCATTTCCAGGTTGCTTTAATGATATCCTAGGCTTTGGAGGCAGAACACTTTGGCTAGACCTCGCGATTTTCAGCTGAAAATTAACTGCAGGATTTGTGATGTTCCACGTTTAACATCAGCACTTACAGATGCTCAAGGTCATTATATTTCATCCATTCATATTAAACATTAAGGATGGTTTTAGCCCTTTCCTCGGTTTGAGCTAAGTTAGCTTGTCAAGATCTATATAAAAATAAATTCGTATATGCAGATATACAGATTCAGCATGCTCTGTTCTATCTTCGCTTCCTCTTTACTATATGTCCTTTAAAGTCACCAAATGCCTTATCAAGTCATTGGACAAGGTCAGAAGGAACTTTTGTGTGTGTGTGTGGTGGGGTGGGGGGGGGGGGGGGGTTGTTTCTTACGATATAGTATGTATAATGACTCTTGTTTGAGTAGTAACAAAAGTATCCTTTGGTACTAATATTTGTTTGAGATGATATAGTACAGGTGAAAACACGTATACAAAGGTTATGATGCAAAACGACGCAAAAATTAGTATTTACGTTGATTTCAGCATCGGAACCATTGATGGTCTATAGTGAATCATCGATGGTATATAGTGAACAATCAGAGAAATTCAGAGAATCCATTTCGAACCATAGATGGTCTGCAGTGAACTATCGATGGTCACCACACTTCAATTATAGGTTTTCAGAAACTCGAAATCAAACCATCAATGATCTACAAGCAACCATTGATGGTGCTCGGGGAACCATTGATGGTCGTGAGGAACCATCGATGGTGACGATTGTATTTGGCAGATTTGAAGAGTTAATCACAGCCGTTCGTTAATCCCTTTCATCTCTAACTTTCACTATGATTTGGATATTTCTTTCCTGATTTATGAGATTATATATAAGATTGAAGAGATGATATTTTGAGAGAATACAAGGGTTTGAAGATAGAGCTTCAAGAGAGAAAATTTTAGGGTTTGTGAGAAAAAGATTAATTTGTCATTTGAATCTCTAGAGGCTCAACAAACTCTTTCTCGTCACGCTCAACAATATCGGATCGTCTTAGCGAGAAGAGTTATCCTTGGAATCAACATCTACTTTGTTCTTC
This sequence comes from Asparagus kiusianus, assembly GCA_022839385.1. Taxonomy (NCBI): domain Eukaryota; kingdom Viridiplantae; phylum Streptophyta; class Magnoliopsida; order Asparagales; family Asparagaceae; genus Asparagus; species Asparagus kiusianus. Next base: position 392,750 of record BQKN01067266.1, read on the forward strand.
AATGAGATTCACTTCAATCTTTTGAAGAACAATTTGTTAATCAAAAGGGTTGTCTTTCTAATTTTGTGCTTAAACTATTTTTGGTAGTTTATTTCTAACTTGTTTTACTCAAGCCAGTGATAATTGAGAGTTGAGACTAGCTAGGGCTAAGTATTACTCGTTATGAAGTGTTAGGTTAGATGACTGATACGAGTAGATCTAGAATACGGTCTTTGTAAGCCTATTCAATCGGGTTGTAATTCAAGAGAACTCTTAGCATAGTGAAAATGCTCGTTCGTGACAAGGAATAGTGAAAATGCTAGGCCTCTTGTTTGTTGGGAAATTCTCTGTAAGTTCAAGAGGAGGGGGTTGGATTTTTTGAATCTCTCTGACTTTGATATGGCTCTTCTTTCCAAAGGGACTGGGAAATCTATCAACAACAATTCTCTTGAAGGTAAGAGTCCTTTCCTCTATCACCCTCGAATACTCTTCTGTCATTAATAGCACACAACCTATAGTTTCAGCTGTTGGAAATTCGAGCTAAATACATGCAAAATACGCAACGGTAGACTGTATGTATAAAAATACTAAACATGTAGAGAGCATGAAAAACAAGCTAGGACCATCCTAGTTAAATCTAACATGATCACTATAAAAAAGAGAGCAACCAAGAGCTTTGAAGGCTTACTTTCGTAGCGTGATTCGATGGTAGATCGAACAACCCCTAACTCGTTCTCCTTGTTATTGTAAACCTCCTTGTAGTGGATCTCCAAGTCTTCAAATGAGCTTTTGATAAAATCGGAGTCTTTTTGAGACACAATGCAAGATATCCACCCCGGGGTACTATAAAATCCTACTACTTCCTCTTACTCAAATATTGCTAAAGTTTAGTAAGATGATAGCTCTCTTTTATTCTCTTATGGAAAAAAATCACTTAGCCAATTTTTTATTAACCTTTCCATAAGAAAGAGAGCTTATATATATAGAGTGAGATATGTCATGACTCATCCCATGAGTCATGTCATGAGTCAACTAAATATAATGAATCCTTTCATGAGTTATGCAATGACTCATCTCATGAGTCATGCAAAGAGTCATGAAGAATCAAAACTTTGTGCTAAAACCATATGCCCAAACCATATCACTTTAATGACTCCTCTCATGACTCATTAATCAAGGTATAATAAAGTGTGTATTTTATAAATAAAAATACCACATCAATATGGTGTTTCATAAATATGGTATTGTGTAATTTTTCCAATCATTAACTAATAAGTCATCATATGACCAAAAAAATCAATGAGTTGACCAAAAATCAACTGTTGATCAAAAAGTCAACTAGTTGACTAAAAGTTAACTTTATAAAAAAATAATGGAATTTATTTCTTACGCACATAACATTCTGATTTTACCGATACATATAATTGTTTATGTGTATCCGGTGAAAATAATATATGTGTATCAATCATACACATTAACTCTATAAATTGTATTTCATAGGATTCAAGTACGCGTTTGGTATGACTCTAGGGCCCAACTTAAGTCTCTGTAGTGGATCATATCCACAAGTACAACAGAGGTGTTAGCTACACATAAAGACTATCCGAGTATAAGTTGTGATAAATATCTACAAGATGCTTACACATTTTATCAGGACCACCCAGTGATAATACCGTATAGTCCAATCTCTTCGTCAAACCATGTCAAACTATAAAGCCTAGGGTATGGAAAACTGTCAAACCCTAATAGCTCGATTAGTGTTTGTTGATATTAAACTCATAACCTTTAAGATCAAACCGACACTCAGTTTATCTTATTTACCTTGGCCAAAGATTTTCAGACTATAGTTATATCAAATAATTTTATAACATCAACCCCCTTATACTAAGAGAGACGAATCCCATCTTGACATCTCAATATCTACTTATGTCTCAGGATGCACCCAACAAGAACTGTTATACACAACTCAATGAGAACTATGGTTAGGTAAAAGTCTAAGTACACATATACTGACATGTAAGATATTACATTGATGCCTCAGGTCAAGAGACTACTTTGTATACACTAGTCTTTCCAAAGTGATGAAGTCTCATTTCAACACTTCATCGACTAGGAACATTTTAGAATATATGTTTGCGACAAATCAGATCTCTTCATTACGATTATATTCGAAATATCTGATAGTCTAGTATCATTCTAAGGACTTTATCTATATTAAAATATCAGATAAATACTGACCAAAATAGTATACTATCATTTTGAACAAGGATGTTATATCCATATAGGTCCTGTTATAATATATAATTATTGCCTACAGGACACCTATATCTAACATCAGCTTCTAGATTTTGGCAAGATACTTCTTCTATTCACCAAGCTTTAGTGTGATCTGTCAAGTGGAACTTAGGTGAGGGTTCAAATATCAGTTTCTGGGAGGACAAATGGTTAGAGTCTAGCTCTTTGTGTAGCTTATTACCCTTAGCTTGTAATATGGCATTCTCCAAGTATGTCATTGTTCACCCTCAAGAATATTTTCTCGATAATAATTGTTAGGTATGACACACACCCTATTCTCTGTCATGATTACACCGAGAGAGAGAAAAAGAGATATCTCAATGCTCAAAGACTTTCTTGCTTCCTCCAATTGCACTATCAAGCAATCTAAGGACACTGCCCTATGGCCTACTAACTGAGATTCTTCAGTTAAATGATTATACTCTCTTTTGAACATGGGTGGGATTCAATCAAGTTTTTCTCACTTCCTTTGGAAATCTTCAACTCCTACTAAGGTAAAGATTTTCTTCCGGCTTCTTCCTAAGGGAAGTAGCAGACATGAAAATTCGCTTAGGAAAGGCTGGGATGGTGATCCTGACTGCCCTTTCTGCCAAATTGAGTTAAAAATTGATAGCCACATTTTTTTCAATTGTGCCTATACTAAGGATGTCTAAACCTATATTTTGTCTTGTTTTCCCTCGGTACAGTGGCCTGCAAGTTTTGAAGATATTTTTATATTCTAACAACAATTCTGTGCTAGATCATAAGCTTCGCTCCTTGTGGAAAGTTGTTTTCCCTGCCTATTGTTGGTGCATGTGGAGATCAATAAACAATTTGATCTTCAACAAAGAAAAGACAACTCCTAAATGCATTGCCTCTAATATTGCACACTTTGTGCTATTCTGGACAATATGCTCACGTAGAAAGAAGACTGTGATCATCAACGGGACGACAAAGGAGCATGGACTTGGCTCATGGAGAGTACATATGATAAAGTCATAGAGGATAACCTCTAAATGGTTTCCTTTTGTTTTTAAGTTTTCTTAGCTGTGGTTTAGTATGCCTGTGTTTCAGGGGGAAACTCTTGATATGGTGGATGGGTATACAGATTGTGTGTAAACTTTGATATTATGGTTCTGTGTAGCTCTTGAGCTTGGTGTGTTAGCAGGTTGGTAAGGATTGACGACTGGAACCGCTCATCTTTCCATCTGTGATCTCCCCTCACCGCTCTTCAAGAGCTTGTTTTTCTACTTTCTAGTTATATAATAGTATTGATTAGGGCTTCGGCATAGTTTTGACGCGATGGCCAAGTAATGTGAATGTAGATGACATACGTAAATGTTTGCTTAGTACGAGCTCATGTTTGATGTTTAACCAAGTACTTTGACATTACATTGAAATATTTAGATAACAATAACCACGTTGGAAGGGTATTGCTAGAATTAGTTGGTGAAATATATGATACAAGAGTGCTGAAAAACCCTTAATAGTTTGAGAACCATATGGCTTTTGCGGAATCCATCCAATATATTATGAACTCGAGGTAATCAATGTGATTTTATTTCTCTTTCTCTTTTTCAGTTCAGAGATTAAGCCTCTCAATTCATATGTTTCTTCATTTTTTGCAGTCTAGCCCATGCTTGCTTTTCTTTTTCCCTTGGGAATCTATGATGATCGAGTCAATTAGTTATTCAGGTATGTTGCCTAGTCCATGCTCATGCTCATGCTTCATGCTCAATTAGTTACTCGGTTGAAATGCCACATGATACTTATTATCAAAAGGAGAAATTTTTTAAATAGGCTAGTTTTAATAAATATTTAACAAAACCGACCTCTTTTTGACTAGCTCATCTCATCAAGGCTGGCCAACAATGGGTCAGTTTTGCTAAATTTGGGTTTTGAAACACGGGACTACTAGTCCTGTTTGTTTAGTGGCCACTCAATAAACAAGAACCAGGAAACCCACGGGACTAATCTAAACAGTTTCAGAATATCCACGAGATTAATAGTCTCATGGATTTTACAGAGACTTTGGTCTCTGATGCTTAGAAAATCCATGGGATTTGTAGTCCTGTGGATTGTCTGGGGAGCCCAAAACCTGCACAAAACCTTCACAGGTCATCGATTTATACCATGCTTATATAGAATGTAAAAGTTGCACAACAAACATAAATCCACCCCATGTACATTGCTAAACAATATAATCGTTATATAAGTTATAAATTTTAAGAAATAAACATAAACTAAAACACATTTAATCAATTCACAACACAATAGATACCTCTTATACATATTCATACGACAAAATACTCCCAACAAATCCAAATGTATCAAGTATGTTTAGTTACAAATTGAGTCTAAGTAGAAAAATCAATAAACTATATTATTAAAAAATTATATAACGAGTAAGATCCACCTCGTCTTCATCATATGTAAATTATCTATATTATTCAAAAATTAAATTGTATATATCTTATTTCTAGTTAAACTGTAGCTAAAAGATCCTCTATATTAATTTTAATTTATCAAATTTTGACCAAATCTTATTGTTTATGAAAAAAATTAAAAAAAATATTCTAAATATACAATTATTTTCAAACTACAATTTTAACTAAATAATAGAGAGAAAATTATAAAAAAAATAAGAAAATTATACATTGATGAAGAGTTGAAATTCGTCGGCGTTAGAGAGTCTAGGCAACGTTAGAGTTCAACAATGTCGGAGTGAACTTTTTGGGAAGATCTCAATTTAGGTTTGGAGAGAATAAAAGAGAGGAAATTGAGGGAGAAAGAGGTGATGTGGGAAAGAAACAATGGAATGGGGAGAGAGATTGAGGGAGAGAGATCGGGAGAGGGTTGATCCAATTCAGATTTCTAAGAGGGAGAGAAATCAGGAGAGAGCTGAGAGAGATAGAGGAGACTATGCCCAAATTTTTGGGCACAGCTAAGGCTTTTATAGGCCTGACAAATACACAGGACTAGTCCCATGTATTTGTTGGGCAACACGAGCAGAAGTTTCTGTTTAACCCACGAGACTACGAGTCACGTGGGTTTTATAATAGTGAATAGAAAATCCACGGGACTAGTCCCGTGTGTTTCGAAAACCACATTCAGCAAATCCGACCTCTTTTTGGCCAGCCTTGATGAGCTGGCCAAAAAGAGGTCGGTTTTACTAAATATTTAGCAAAATGTAGATGTTATAGCCGTTTTAATGATGAAAAATAATCTCTAATTAATGACAGACAAGTGTCTCACATTATGCATAATCAAATCAGCACCTCAAGACAATTAAAGACTCAACTCGGTCGACTTGACACGCCGACATCTTGTGAGGACGACTCGAAAGGGGTTACGTGTCACCCCTTGGCTGAGTCGACTACTTAACCACTCCACTCGGGTGACTAATCGACCGATACCTTACGAGGGCGACTCAAAAGGCGATACTTTCGATCACCAGACGAGTAGAAAGATGATGGAACGCCTCGAGCCCCTCTTGTGCACTGATGACCAATCACCTTGTCATAAGTGCCATTAAATACATTATGGGCATCGTCCTTCATCTGCCTCCAATAGTATTTACATCACATCGGACCACGTCAGCACCGCACACCCCACATAACTTCGCATTAAACACCGAAGTGGCCTCTTCACCACTCGTCAGCGGACACCTATAAAGTTAAAGCTGACTTGGCCGCCAACCCATACCTGGCCAAAGTTAACTTCCTACCCCTCCTTCCATTACTATAAAAGAAGTACTATTTCAATTATAAGGTAAGCTTTTCCACCATTCTCTGAACTTAAGAACTATTGTGGTTCTTTTTACTTCTCCAAACAAGCCACCCACTGACTTGATCGTCGGAGGATCAACCGGGGAGTCACAGCCCGCCCTCCTACGATTTGCTACTTGTGCAGGGAAGTACAGCTTGCCCAAGGACTAGACATTCGGAGAGTTAGAGGACCTCCGTCAACTTAATCAACTCTATTTATTTCTGTGTGATTCCATACATCAACAGTCATTTTTGCTAAATATTTATTAAAACTGGCCTATTTCAAAAAAAAATCTCCTTATCAAAAACATCATAGGTGGTGAGTATGCAGCCTGAATGTCTTTGGGGCTGTTTGGTTGGTTTCCTAAAAACCAAAAAAAGGAAATCGGTACAAGGAAATTAATAAAATAATATTTTTATCCATTTCCATCCCTAAAACTCACCCACAACATCCAATAAAATATTATTTTTATCCTCCAACTCATCTCCTTTCTTACCTACCAAACACAAGAAATGTGTCACATTATCCAACTCATCATATCTCATCTTATCCCATTTTTAAAAATCACACACATCATCCAATAATATTGCGACAACTCATCTCATCTCATTAAACCTTCCTTTCCATCCATTTCCTCAAAAAAAAACAAGAAAATGATTTTCTTAAGTATGTGTCACATCATCCAATAATATACCTCCAACTCATCTCATCTCATCTGTTTTCTTATTTTTAAATATGAACCAAACACAAACAACCTCAAAACATCATCCAATAATATACCTCCAATTCATTTCCTTATTTTTTTAACCAACCAAACAACCTCAAAACAATTTTTTTTTTAAACCACTCACATCATCCAATAATAAGGTGACAACTCATCTCATCTCATCTCCTATTCTATAATTTCTTTCTTTTTTTTAACCCAATCAAACAACCTCAAAACAATTATTATAGGAAATAGGTTTCCTATTCTTTAATTTCCAAGTTTTTTTTTTCGAAACGAACGGTTAGTCAAATTGCTGTAGATGGATGTCAAAGTCTGCAATAGAGCTGCGTAGGCGGAGCTCACGCTTGGGTCAACTTTGACTCGTCAGCCTGCCAAATATAAAAATGGCTTTTCGATATTATTACCATGAGTACGCTGCTTTTTTAACAAGTAGCATTTGTATGTTTGATAATGAACTTACATGAGCTGATGCGGCAGCTGTCACTTCGTCGTTTGAGTAGCTGGAAAATTTGTTATTTGCTAGCGCCAAAATTTTCTGAAATAGTGGATATATTCTGCGCAGATGTCAGATTAAAATAGTAGCATGATGTTTAACGATTAATGATTTAGCTAGGGTTCTTTCTTTGTTCTGATTGATTTTTTTTAGAAGCAATCGATAATTGTGTTTGGTGAATTTCTTTTGCATGCTTATTGAAATTGTTTCTGTGTTTAAGGAGATGCCTTTCGAAGCAACCTCATGTTACTTTTAAAATCCGCTTCTACTTTCTTTAGTTTATATACCATATATGACTTTTATTTTTTGACAATAATATGTAAGCATAGTTTTAACAAACACCTTAATTGCTTTAGGAATCAGCTTCTGATATATGATTATCAAACGACTATTTTTTACATATTATATCAGTTGCTTATATAAGTAGATGAAGACCGTTTATTCAATCATATTTGTTTGTTTCTCAGGGAAAAGTAAAAAAACTAATGCAATTATCCGGAATATGATGTTCAACCATATTTATTAGATGGAGACCATTTTATTGAACGGTTATAATTAATGAGATTTTGATCATTCAACTGTGATTTCATGTATTCTAATTTTAATGTAAAAAGAAACGGATAACAAGGATAAGGGTGTTATAGTAGAAAATGTTAATAAATCTCCACCTCAATTGTCTGTAATTTTGAATATTTTGGCTCCGTCTCAAAGAATAATAACCTTCACCGAATATGCACACATCTACACATTATTTTTACAGTATTTAAGCATTTTTTTTTCAAGATACGAGATGAATTATGATACCAGATATCCAATAACAAAAACATATTTACGAGTCATTTGGAAACTAATTAATACCTCCAGTAGAGCTCCATCACTCCATCAGTCTTTATATATCATTATCAAATGGAATCTATTAGGTAATGCAATTGCATTTACTAGCATAATGCATTTACTAGCATAAACAAATAATGAATGCAATATCCCCATATTGATTCCATTATATGTCAGAAGATAATCATATATTCTGGAGGGGGGTGCAGGTGGGGGGGGGGAGTGGAATTATAACTTTGCAACAAAAAAAATTTGTCAAAAAAAATTTTGGGAAAAAGATAAATGGCAATAAACTCATTAGTGTTTTTTCTAGTGATGTTTTGTTATTTTTAGTCAGATATAAACCCTGACTTCACTTTTGGAACTCAAACTGGAACTGGATGGTCAAGCAAACTCCCAAACCTTACGAAATAGAATCAAGGTTTGCCTATTATTAGGGCCCACCTAAATTTATTTTAAAGCGAGTGAAGCAATTTGATTTTGTCATTTTGGTTAATAATAAAAGGAAAATGAGCCTTTTAATTTGACTTATAAGCACTTTTCTCTGTAATAATAACACAAGAATAAGGGTATTATAGTAGAAAATGGTAATGAATGATATATTGATTCTTCCAAATGCCGAGCGTTTTCCCTCTTTTTTTTCCCCTACAAGTTTTTTTAGATTTTATAGTAGGAATTTTTTAAAAAAAATAGATAGATTTTGCTAAATATTTAGCAAAATCAACCATTTTGCTAAATATTTAGCAAAATCGACCTCTTTTTGGCATGTTGGTCAAAAAGAGGTCAATTTTAAAAAACACCTCCTAGAAAACATACGGGACTAGTAGTCTTGTATGTTTTCAGTGCTAATCACGGAGTAGTGCTCTCAAAAAACATACGGGACTAGTATTCTTGTATGTTTTCAGTGTGCTAATCACGGAGTAGTGTTCTCAAAAAACATACGGGACTACTAGTCCCGTATGTTTTCTGGGAGATTAGTGTCATTGAAAACATACAGGACTAGTAGTCCCGTATGTTTTCAGCTGGGCGTTTTTTAAAATCAACCTCTTTTTGGCATGTCAGTTAAAAAGAGGTCGATTTTGCTAAATATTTAGCAAAATCGGTCTATTTTGAAAAAAATTCTTTTATAGTGCCAAGGCATTTCTAGAATTTATGAAAATCTGAACCAAACTAAAAGGGCGTTTTTTCTTAAATAACAGAATAGACAAACGAAACCATACTATCTTGCACAAATATTCAAGCATGATAAGAAAAATGCTGTCAATTCTTTCGAATTCCCCTTTTATTAAAAACCTATGATATTTTTCTAAAGGGCTTTAAATACATCCTCCGGGACCACCAAAATAAAAACCATTTGCCAGATTTCCAAAAGTAGAAATACTATAGCAGTGCGTATTATCTGCATATTCTCCGATTACGTCATCCCCTGGTTTGTATAAACGACCGGATTTATCTACGAACTGTATATCCTTCGCGTACGCTGCTTTTTTTGCTTTTTCTGAAGAAAACTGACCGCTTCCCATCGGTGGGCTTGGCTCCCCCGTTTCAAAGAGGACCGCTCCTCCGACGTCGACGGTCGTTGCCTTGTCGGCTAATTTTGTGAAGAGGGATTTGGGCCAAGACCCAACTGGCTTATCCCCGTTGGGCCCATAATACAATAACCAGTCGCCGGTATCGTTGTTCTGTCATGTAAAAATGCAACAATTATTTATATGGAAATAAATACGGGGGAAAAAAAAAGGTAAGCGTCGTTACTTACGAAAGAAATTAAAAAAAACGCGAAGAAATTTTTAGATAAATAAAAGAAGAAATTTTCTAAATAAACTTATTCATATTTTTTTTCTAAAAATAGACCCCATTGAATTTTATTGACAAAAATAGACACATTTATCTTAATCCGGTTCATAAATAGTCGGGGTTGCCAACTCCGACTATTTAGGAGGTTGTAAACCCCCGATTGTAACCCTAAACCCTAACATCCTATGCACTAAATAATCGGGGTTGACAACCACGACTATTTAGAAACCGGATTAAGACAAAATGAGTCGATTTTTGTAAAAAAAAAACTTAAGGGGGTCTATTTTTAGAAAAAAAAAATTATGAATGGGTTCGTTTAGAAAATTTCTTCATAAATAAAAGGAAGGAAAGTATATGTAGTTAAGATACCTGTATTATCTTAAGAATTATTTCAAATTGGCCTCCGTTGTACGTGGAGAGCGGTTCAATTTTATGACCAGGAATATAAAGAGACGTATTATCTCGTTTAAACCCTTCACACTTCAAGTTGATGCATGATTTGCTGGGCGTGGCACCTGACTGCGATATTTATTTCGAAAAAAAAAAGTTAGAGAAATTGTATCTTTTAAAAAATGCCACCTTCATATTAATAATGCATCGTCATGTACTTACCACCCAAATAGTGTAGAAATGAGTATCGTGGTCACCGTAAAATTGCGGGAACACCTAAATTGAAACAAAGCCAAGGTGTTATACGAACTAAACTCAAGTATTTTAATAGAGCGAAAAGTGTAGTATTATTATTCAGCCCCCCCAAAAAAAATGGGAAATTTAGAAGTTCGGCTCTAGGGGTTTTTGTGAGATTAAAACAAATTCAGTAAATAATGAATATAATTTTCTTTTTTTGGCAACTATACAAGAAATTAAACGCCAAATGAAAAAAAAAAAAAAAAGATTTCTACTTACATGCCATCCGGCTGATATCACATCGTCACCATTACGAAGAGTAATTTGTGAAAAGCTCTCTTGACGATCTGAAACCGATGGTAATCCCCATACATTTAACGTTGCTTTTGCGCCATAATATGAACCTTGTTCATCTCTCGTAGTAATCATTGCCCACTGCGCGTAAAAAGCAAATAAATAATCGTTGGATAATTAATAAAGTGGTCAAGGAAAATATATTGATTGGTGCGGATTATGTTGTATAAAACTATGATTTTATTAATATCTATTCAAAATGTTACAACAACTGAGACTATTTTTTTATTAGAAGCTAGCTAAATAAATCAACGAAAATGAATATGTATGTAATGTTTATTTAGAATATGCAAAAAGAATTAATTAAGCATGGTGGTAACAATCGGTGAAGTTTGAGGGAAAAAAAAACTAAAATAAACGTCACTCGTTGAAAATCGGAGCTAACTCTTTTGGTACATACTACTATAGTGCACGTGTTTTTCACGAGAGCATCCATGTTTTATTTTATGTTTTTTATTTTTTTGTTGGCTACAAAAATTGAAATGACTTATATAGCAATATAAATTCCCAAATAATTACAATTTTATTTAAATAAATAAATTGTATGATAAAACTATGTATAAATAATTGTATGATTAAATTATAGTTTGGATAATTATTATAATTTATTAAAATTTTATTAAAATACTTATAATATATTAAATAGTTTTTTATCTTTTAAATAAATAATATTATACTTGATCAAAAATATTATACTAATTCAAATATACTAATATAATTGTAGAAAGAATAAAAGATATGATAATACTTTTTTTATCTAAATAATATTATACAAAATTGTAGAAAGAATATTTGTTGAAAAGAATTTTTCAGATATAGAATTTTGAACTATTCTAGGAGAAAGAGAACGCTTATTAATTATTGACCATTAATTTGAAGGGGGAATTAAATAACCACAGAGATGATAAAAATTTTGCGACATGACAAAAACTTGCAACCAAGGTTTTAGCA
>BQKN01067266.1:416069-459140 GCA_022839385.1 Asparagus kiusianus
CCCCCCCCCCCCCCCCACAAATTTCTATACCAATCTCTATAATTAATGGACCACCCCATTGTATCAAGATATGTTGAATAAGACTCTAAAGCTAGATTCTGCATTTTGCAAACTTGCCTAATTTGTAACCGACTTAAATATCAAAGGGTACACTGAGGAAATCTCCTCCGGCTCTCTAATGAGTGTTGCTTGTGCATGAATTTATTTCCTCCTGATTAATCAGTCATTAGGGAAGATTAAGGGACCCTAAACTCCTCCAAATATCTATCCACTCATACCAAGGTACGCGATTTGCAATTGTCACTCAGTTGCAACTGTAATTTCACACCCAATTTTGCGTGAGCCATAGATTGCAACCAACAATTTGTAATTACAGTTGTTGTGCTTCGACGAACTAAACCAAACGCCAAGAGAAAAGATCAAACAAACTAAAATAACAGCACAAACACAAACACACTAATTTTACGTGGTTTGGCAGGTTGCATACATCCACGGGGCAAGAAGGGGATGAGTTTTCACTAATAGAGAAGAAGAGTACAAACTAAGATTATAAATCACTCAAACTCACCAATTAATCTCACTAACAAAACTCTTAATCTCTCAAACAAAACTCTAACCAATAGCTCCATAAAATACCTCTTTTCTGTACTCCAAATATCCCCTAAACAATCCCCCTCAAAACCTTAATTTGTGTTTGGTATTTATACCAAACTCAAAACCAAATCAGAACATGAAAACTCAAAATTGAGCCTGACCCGACTGGCTGTCGACCGCGACTAACAATAAAACCCAGAAAACAATTACAGAGTTTGGTGGTCGACCGCGACAGTCGACTGCACCTAACTCCAGACTCTCGGGTTTGATTACAAGGTTTAGCGGTCGATCGCACCAAGCCCTGAATCATACCCAGGGTCTGTTCACATATTCGGTCGACCGGTCTTACACCACGGTCGACCGAACAACTCCAAAACCAACTCCATGTGTCCAACATTCATGTTCTTCACCAAATCCTTCACCAATTCTACAATTCTCCACCTCGGCGAAGTTTTTCCAAAACTGAGCCGACACCAATACCAACCAAACGTCCCACTTGTTACGTCCAGTATAAAGTGAAACAAAACCAAGACAACGGACTTAATCCACAACAAGTCGAGACCCAAATGAGAATGTGATCACTCTCCAAACATCAGTATCAACTCACCAAATCGGCTGCATCATAAAATGATTGCTTACGTATCCTCTTGCCTAGGGAATCAAGCATTCACATAGTTCCCCAAATGGCCTCCAAAGGGCCTTAATCAACTAGAAAAGTTCTCAACCATTCTCCAACATCATCAACAAATCTGTAACCGATAGCTCTCCCAATGGCCCCAAAGTAAAACGATCCAAACACCTCCATCTGAGGTGAACCAGCGGTCATATCAAAATTCGAACTATGTCCACCAGATGCACTCGAATCAACCAACTCATCATTTGCATCCACATCAATATGATCCCCAAACTGTGTCATCTTAGCTGGAATCACAAATGATGCAGAATGATCTAAAGAACATGGAGTAATTTCCACCCAACATGAAGTAGCATCACTTTCCACCCGCTGTGATATCCTAACAATCTGATCAACACTCTCCACTTGTCGAGAGTCAAACGTGACATACCTGCTTAGAACAAAAATAGAGGCCCTCACCTGATAACCAAACGAGCCTCTGAATCTCAAATGTACACTCGAATCAAATCTCACATTCTTGATGTGACCATATGTTGGGCAACCAAACATCTGAAGCATCCTAAAATCTGAAGCAGCTCCACCAGATCCAAATACACCAAACTCAACAGTCGACAACCTATGAATAAGATGATACCAATATGTCGAAGCTCCAACACTAAAACCAATGCTCGATATCAACCGCCGATCCTCCTCCAGCAATGAACGACCCATCAAAACTGTCATCTCATCTCATCGCCTCAATGTTTCCTCTCTAATGAAGTGTCTTAAACTGCCATGAACTCGGCACAAACATAAAAAAGAACCTCTACCAAAAACAGAACAACATGTTACCTTTCTGTCAATACACTTACTTTATCTGTTGTTGATTATTAGGACTTCATACCAAAGGGACTTGGTTGCAATGCACAAATGCCTAGAATAGTCCCCAGCATAGGAAACCAAATACCGATTACCTTCCAATGATGCCTCCTTTGAAGGCCCTCAAATGCTTGAATGAACACCACCTAGAAGACCCCTCGCTCGGTGAGTAGAAGTGCTAAACTCCACATCGATCTCCTTACTCATACCAACATGCTCACATGACTTCAATCTGTAGGTTAAAGCACTCCTTAACAATCCATGCACGGCATCAATAATCAAATATCCCAGCATCAACAAACGCCACAGTCTAGCCAAAATCCAAAGATGTCGTCAGCTCTCTACCAATCACCATGCTCCCAATCAAATAATACAAATTCTTATTCATGATGCCCTTCATCACAATCATGGACCCAAATGTGACCTTCAAAGATGCATCTTCTAAGATCACCTGATAGCATGTTGCCTCCAAAACTCCAAGTGAAATGATGTTCTTCTTCAACTACGGAACGAACCTCACTTCATCTAACCGCCGAATTACCCCGTCAGACATCCTAATACGAACGGTATCGATACTACCAATAGGGCATTAATGATCATTACTCATGAGTACGACATCCCCTCTTTCCAACTCCTTAAAGCTGGAGAATCAATTCTTCCTAAGGCAAATATGGTAAGAAGCACCTGAATCCAACATCCACTCTGTAGAGTCGGCAACACAAACTGACGGTAGTGCAGGGCACGAATAGCCTACAGAATCCAAATCTGAATTGTTACCACTAGCCTTGGTAACATTCACCTCTGAAGCTTGAATATATTTCCCCTTATTCTTCCTGACTCGATCTGTCAACTTTGGGCATTCAGCTTTCCAATGTCCATATTCTTTACAAAAGGCACACTGATTCTTACTAACTGCAGGGTATGCTCCTCTAGACGGTGATCTCCTACTACGGTTTGGACGCTTCCCTCTTGCTATCAATGCCCCCGCTACTGTATCAACTTAAGACTCCTTATCCTTCTTCGGAAGCTGATAATTCACATGTACAGCAGTGACCTCACTATACGAAAAAAGATGCATTCACATTAATAAGCGTAAGAATGAAGGTTTCATATTCCTCATCGGGCAAGGAACTCAACAATAATAATGCCTTATCCTCATCTTCAATCATAACATCTACATTCGCTAAATCCGCAAGAAGCTTTGTGTAGTTGTTCATGTGATCCCTAATAGAGGTCTCATTCTTCAATTGGAAGCGATAAAGCCTCCTCTTTAAATACAAGCGATTTTCCACACTCTTTGTCAAATACTTACCATCTAAGATCTCCCAAATCTTCTTTGTCGAAGTCTCATTGATCATATTATTTTTCAAATCTTGTGTTAAACAAGACCTAATCACACCACATGTCGTTTGATTCATCTTCTTCCAAACCTTCTCCTCAATGTCGTCCGGTTTCCCGTCCAACTCTAAAGTGTCCTTCAAATTTTACGCATTGAGCGTATCCAAGACTTTACATCTCCAAAGACCAAAATTGTTAGTACCATTAAACTTCTCCACGTTTATCTTCATAGAGTGAATATTTAAACTTTGGACAATCTTCACACTAAAAGTACCCTCCATAACTCCTTCTTTCTTGGTTATCTTTCTCAAAGTACCAACAAACCAATACAAAACAACTAAAGAATAGATCTAAACTGAAAAAAAGAGATTTTTACCTCTAACTGAAACTCTAACAAGAGCATTCGAAAGATCTCAACCCCATATGACGAAAATGAGATCCATAATAGTAAAAATCCCATCTTTATTACCAACTGAAGCCCTAAATGAGTTTCCAAAGCGACTTACTCCTCCCCCTAGCCCAAGCATAGCCAAAGCTCTAATACCACTTGTTGTGCTTTGAGGAACTAAACCAAACGCCGAGAGAGAAGACCAAACAAACCAAAATAATGACACAAACACAAACACACCAATTTTACATGGCTCGACAAGTTTCCTACGCCCACGGGGCAAGAAGGGGATGAGTTTTCACTAATAGAGAAGAAGAGTACAAACTGAGATTACAAATTACTCAAACTCACTAATTAATCTCACCAACAAAGCTCTTAATCTCTCAAATAAAACCCTAACCAATAGCTCCAGAAAATACCTCCTTTTTGTGCTCCAAATATCCCCTAAACAATCCCCCTCAAAACCCTAAATCGTGTTTAGTATTTATACCAAACTTAAAACCAAATCAGAACATGAAAACTCAAAACTGGGCCTGACCCGACTGGCGATCGATCGCGACTAACGACAAAACCCTAAAAACAATTACAAGGTTCGACGGTCGACCATGGTAGTCGACTGCACCAAACTCTAGACTCCCAGGTTTGATTACAAGGTTTGGCGGTCGACCACATCAAGCCCTAAATCATACCCAAGGTCTGTGCACATATTCGGTTGACCGATCTTACACCGCAGTCGACCGAACAACTCCAAAACCAACTCCATGTGTCCAAAATTCATGTTCTTCACCAAATCCTTCGCCAATTCTACAACTATGTTAACAACTATCTAGCTATAGCGAACAAATATCTGTGACTAGACAAAAATTATACTAAATATTTGTGACTCTAGAAAAATTATCTTATTATTAGCATCCCAAAATGGAAGTTATAAATCAATGATATTGTTGCTTCGTACCTAAATTTATCCGTATAGTGATAATGTTGCTTTGTACTATATTTCATGTTTTGCGGGCATTTAGATGCAGTCCTAAATACTTGGTCGTTTAATATTACTAGGTTCTATATATGTGCAATGCGTGTAGTTAAACATCATGATTTAGTATATTTAGTTTATTTCTTTCCTATAATTTATTCCTATGTTTCACTTTGATGAGTTTTTTCTCATTTATATCTCCAAACTTTATCATTATGACTATTTATTTTTAACGTTCATTTAAATAATTTATATCCAAGTAAATTTTCATGTTAATAATTGAATTAATAGTGTTGATGTTAAGTGATCACACAGTCAATATGTATCTGAATTTGGATGAGTTTGTTGAGGATTGATGAGGGCCCAATTTTTTCTCTAACTTTATGTCTGGTTCTTGAGCTAGGTGGCTGGAAAATCTGCACATGTAGAAATTCATGAGAGGATGGGGCTTGGTTCTCTCGTTGTACCTCCGACGATCAAGTTAGCTGATGAACTTGAGTGGATAAATAAGAACTGTGAGAGTTCTTATTTGTGTGCAGTATAAATTTGCAGACATCTCTCAAGAGATCAGGTTTGTGAACCAATTTTATGCTAGTTTTGGAACCGCGTTTAAGTTCGAATAGTACCTATATATATACCATGGGTAGGAGGGTAGATTGGTCACTTCGGCCAAGCACTGAGAGGCAGTGGCGAAGCATAGGCTGGTAGCCGCGTCAGCACTTGCTTTATAGGTGTCGACTAGTGATTGGGGGGAAGATCACTTCAACATTAAATAAGAAGTGGGTGGTGGCAGGGAAGTGGTCCATGTGGTCCGATGAGTCATGAAGACTATCAGAGCTAGAGTCATGATGACACCTGCCAAGCATTAAATGCAATATTGACACGTTATCAGAGAGAGAACCTTGAGCCAAAAATAGTCCTTTAACTTTGTGAGAAGTAACGCCTTTTGAGTCGACTTCGCTAGGCGTTTGGCAAATGATCGAGTGGGCTCGTAGTGAGTCGACTTTGATAAAAGGGGCGACAATTACTGCCTTTCGTGTGGACATAGAGGTGTGTCGACTCAACAAGTTGGCTGAGTTGTCGCTCTTGTTCGTCTCTGGCCACCAAGTTGATTGGAGCATAACACACAGAAGTACACTTGTTCCTGACTTGGTTTTTAAGTTGTACTCGAGTGAGTGGAAACACCATAACAAATAGGAAATAAATTTCAAAGCCGATTTAAATTATCATGTTATTTGTACTGATATGAAACCAAACTTGACCTAAGAAAATATAAAGCTACAAAAGTGAAAAACACTTTAAAAATAGCGTCGTAAAAATGAAGATGAATAATTAAACCTAATAAGACAAGATGATTGGTTATAAGTTGGATAAAAAGACAAAAACGATAATATGGTGTTTGTTCTTAATCCTTGATAGACTTTAAAAAATCATAAACTAAAATGTAATGCAAACTTAGTACAATCACTACTACAAAAGCCCCTTATAGCAATGGTTCAAACCGTTGCTTATAGGCCTTTTAGTAACGGTACGAACCGTTTCTAATACATTAGCAACGGTTAAAACCGTTGTAAATAATCCGTTACTATTAAGGCCGTTGCAATTAGCTTATTGCAACGATCTAAACCCGTTGCAAATATAACAACCGTTACTATTAGATTAATTTTTATAAAATAATAAAAAATCCACGTCAGCAAATCCTAACCGTTGCTATAGTCTATTAACAACAAAAGACAACCGTTACTATAAGAATTAATATTTATTTAAAAAAATAAAATATCCACGTCAGCAAAATCCTAACCACCGCTAGGGTATATTAACAACAGAAAACCATTGTAATAGGGTATTAAAAAGATATTTTCACTAAAAGATTAGTGCTTATTCTCACATCCAACTGTAGCAATGATATTCATCTATTTCTAATCATTTATTTCAATACATGATATCATTCAAATGAAACAAATAATTACCATCATAAATAAAAAAATTGACTTAATCAATTAAAAAATAATCGTGTTCGATAAAAGCTTTGTCAATAAATTCAATGAAGTGATAATCAACTATAAAACTTTGAGTTTAGACCATTTACAAGGTTCACAACTTCTCCACATCTTACAACTCTTAACTGAAATGTAAATCTAAAAAATAAAAACCTATTCAAAGACCTATGACGAAGAAGCAATAAAACATGAATAATAAAATTTGAGTGATAAAGATCATGACGAGCCCATTATTATCAAGACGAGTTCTTCCTTCATCGAGTCTCTCCCAATGCTTTGTCTCCTTCCAACTGATTTTATCCAAAATATTCTCCCTTCACCATCCATCACCTCGCAACCTTCATCCTGCCACAAACAAAGAAGATTAAGAAATAGAAAAATAGATTATCTCCTTTGATAAGCTGATTTATAACGAAATACAAGCTGTCAAAAGAACTGTTGTGTTACAATCATAAAATCAGGTAATAGAAAATAAAACAGATGCTGGAAGAAAGTAACTACAAGATGGTTTCTACCTGGCCAATGGTTGATATTGAGACAGTTGTCGAGGTTGTCTCAAAATGTTCCTCACCGGCCTTGCACTTTTATGAGATTCCTGTAGAAGAGAAAGATCAGAATGAAAGATTTTGAAATCATGTGATCAAATTAAGATCATGTGTCTGGATTACTAGCCTGATGATCCATCTCCTGCTTCCGTTGTGTAGCTGCAATGGACAGAAATGTACTCAGTAAAGCAAATATAAAGTTAAAATCAAAAATAGGAAATTGCAACATGAAATGTCTAAGAACTAGAAGCTAAAAGCAAATAAATTACCTTATAGCCAGTCTATCAAGATAAGTCTCTCGATCAATAGGAAACCACTTAGGAAACTGATCCAAGATCCACGGTATTGCGAACCAGATCTCACAAATCGCGGACAGTAACCACAAAGGAAATGCATTGCGCACGGGATATGTGATACGATAATGCAAGAAGATGCAAAGAATAACAAGACGCAAAATAATAACCATTCTATATGGGTTTATACGAGAAGATGGAATGGACACTTTCCTTGAAAGAGGCTGGCATGCTTCATCATTCCTACAATACAAAGGTAATATTTTAGGGATATCAAATTGCAAGTGATAGAAAACACAATTAAGTACAATTGAAGAAGCTCTGCATACTAGAAGAGATGATTTTAACCATTGTGTAGACATAAAGGTTACAGTCTATTGACCAAATTAATTATCCTAAGAAAGACCATACCAGTAAAATTTTTAGCAGGAGATAGTGCACTTGTTTTCTTCTCAAAATTTAAAAGGTTGGACATTATATGAATTAAACATCTTGCTCAAGCTATTGGGAATGCTTGGTCCGTTGTACATAAAGTATGGTATACATATCATAAATGACGGGGCTTTAACTGGTGTTCTAGTAAGTGGTAATGTAGCTAGGCCATTTTAGTTCAGAAGTTGTGTTTCTGTGAACACAACACCATGTTTGGTTAGCTGTAAATACTAATTCATGGAACTATAATGTTGTGCGTCAAATGAAGGGAAAAGAAAGTTTAAGCTTGAAAATGTGAAAAACTTAAGCTTCCAGTGGCCATTTTAATAGTGATAGTCTCTTTACATATAGCATAAAGGTAAACTAAAATTTTGTAAGATGATTTAGAACGTAAGCTTCAAAGCATGAAAAGCTTAAGCCTACATGTTTATGAATTTCATTCTTTGCACATAAATATCAAAATATCCAGATAATCTTCATTTATTATTAATGAAGGAGGAAATGTCAACTTCAAACAACATGACTAGGAAGCTTCCAATTCCAAGCTCACTGGCAAATCTTTTTGACTATTTTATTAGAAGCATGAATAAACGTAGGGTGAAATTTTCCATCAACACAGGCATCAAGCAACTAAATGTAATTAATTCAATTTAAGAGACAGTAAGATCACAAATCAAGGAATATAACTAAATGATCCAGTTAAACACAGAATAATGTAGGCCTAGCTGACTCCATTTGCTAGCTGAGAAAGGTACAATTTTCATGTCAATGTATTGTATTACACTTTAAATTTTATTACGGCAGATCTATGGATATAATAGTTAAATTTCGGGTGTGAACTGAGACATCCAGAAAGATGTAAAGCCATGTACTTCCCAGTGAGCAAGATTACCAAGTTCAAACATTAAATTATATTCATTATGTTCCACGCAAATGGAAAACTTACAGTAAAGCATCATCCATATTAGTCTGTAGTTGCATCAATAACACCCACTCCCCTTCCTTCAGAAGGGGGATGACTAGTACCATGAGTCATTGGAACTATGTTTTTATCCTGCTTCATCTTCCACCCATCAACCCTCTCCTTCCATGCAACATTGCCAAAACCCCCCAAAAACTCCCTCGATGGATTAGCTGGTTATAAAAAGGGGGAAAACTCATATAAATATGCATAAAAACAAATAAGAGTTCAAGAATACACATAACAATCTTCAAAAAGAAAACATACGAGAGTGATTGACACTTGGATAAGGGAGCGTGTGCACACGATTCCCATTAACACTTCCTCCTGGAGACATATCAGGAGATGCTCCAGGCATTTCTCCAGAGAGCTGAAAAGAGCACATATATCCATTAAACCAAGTTTTTACAATGTATTAATACTCATTCCATTTCCATGTACAAAAGGCTACATACTGCTTGGCTATGAGTGAGCAAGGAAATGTGAGTTTGAGGAATCTCCCCGCTATCGTATCTTGCCGCCCCAACATCCTCTTCTCTACCATAGTCCGCATGCCAGCTCAGCATCCTCTCAGCTGCATCATCAACCTCCCCATCATCCCTTTCTTCGCCATGGATAAATGGGCTCCCTAATCAAACCACCATTCAACAAACAACAACTTAGATAATCACCAATACAAGTTCACTAGTTTGAAAAGACAGCTATAAGATACGAAATCAGACTTCAGACCTTTATGCCTCTTGTACTTGGTCTTGCACTGAGGGCAAGATTGGTTACCATCTTTCCTCTCATATTCATAGCATGGGCGGCACACAGGGAATCCGCAGACTTTAATCCAGAGGAAGGCATTCACATGCTCTTACATTCATAAGCAAGGAAGTAGCAATTTAAGTACTTACCAAAGATAAGTATAAATGTTAACTTCCTGGAAAGCTAAAAATGCCAGCAAAACTTCAGTGTCATCACCTGGAAGAAAGAATGCTGAAGGGCATCTGCTACAGTGGGCCTTTTGATGGGATCCCAGATTCCCAGGAGCAGAGTAACTGTACAAGGAGCTGGCATGTTAGAAATTAAACAATATTGAATATTCACTTTGAAAAAGAGAAATTGCCACACTTCCTAAACGTGCCATATAATCATCTCAATATTCATTACTAAATCAAATGCATCATTCTGATAGACAAGCCTTATCGAGATAAGATTAATTGCTTCCTCGCTAACTGATGGTATTAGTGTCGTCAAATGTACATTTGAAAACTACAATGACAGGTACATTAGAAGGAATAATCAATATGTTGTGAAATTGAACTTGAAGAAATATTTGTTAAAAAAAAATATATCAATGATAAAAATAAACATATTACAAAAGAAAGCCAGAGTTTTGGGCATGAACATCTCTCAACATCTGGATGTTTAATGTATAATATCAGTCTGTCCACAAATTGCACCAATTGTTATAAAATAGACCCAAAATAACATATTTTCAAACTCAAATCATATTATTGCAACAATCTAATTTGCATATGAGATTTCAAAAAATCGACATCACTACAGTTTAACAATCAAGCATCCTGAATCAAAACAGAAATTAGAAAAAGGATTCCATAATTAATCTAATGCTAAAAATCATTACCATTGACACAAACAAAGAGAGCTGAAGGTAGCCGGTGAAGCTCAGGTTTGTGGTAGGAGTTGCTAGGGCTTCCGCAAAGGACAATTTAGGTTTTGATGTAGAGTGAGGTAAATCTCACAAGAGTTGGCAAGCGAGGATCAATTACAGAGGTGAGGGCGAGGGTAGATCTCAACAGCTGAGCAGAGCTCGAAGATGCCGGCCGACGGCTTTTGGGGGTGATAGTTAGGGTTTTTAGGGAATGATTCTATTTGGGGGTGATGGTTAGGATTTTGGCAAGTGAATTTGGTTTCCCCCCATTTCTTTCGTTAGCCGCCCAGATGAAATTTTGGCTTCATCCCAAATTTTGGGGTTTTCCTTCTATTTTTTAAATAAATAATAAATCCATCTTTTCACAAAACCGTTTCTATTAAGAAGATGTGAATCTCTATCATAATAACCGTTTCTTTTATGCTCTATTAATAACAGTTATTAAATAAACTGTTATTAATAGAGGTTTTTGTAGTAGTGAATTTTATATGATGAAAGCATCTACATAAGTAGATAATAGTACTAAAAAAAGTTCATGTAAATCTGTTAGCCTTCTTGTTTTGATGATGATTTAACAAACAATTTATGACTAATATTATTTTTAGTATTTTGTTTTGTGTTGTTTAGTATACACAGTAAAACGAGCTACATGGATATTGAAGCATATGCAAATCAAGTCAACCAATCGAGTTCAAGCTTCATATGATTCATTCTTGGTATACTTAGTATAGGATTATATAATATGCGCAAATTCTACAAGCTCAAATATACACACATATCTCATTTGTGAATTTTCTCAAATATAAGTGTTTTTATGCAAATTATATTTTAATATGCTTTGGACTATACAAACATTATTAATATCTTTTATTAAGTCCATAAAAACATTTCACAAGTTTTTAAAACTTGATTTGAGCTAAATGTCAAAATTAACATGTTTATAAACACATGTATTTTAGTGTTTTTGAATATTTCTGAGATTTCATAAATGGCAAGAGCAAATTGATTTTTTTTTTCCAACATGTTTATTTCATGGTTATAAACTTTTCCCAAAGTTTTATATTTTTTTTAAATTTATTTGCTATTTTTAAAAGAGGTTTGAATTTTGTTTTTACTATTCAATCTAGGCTGAAAACATGTTATCAATCGACTAATGGTTTTTATCAGTCGACTGATGAAACTACCTGTAATCATCAAAAGTTTTTATTTCTTATTTGGTCGACTGACCATGCTCATCAGTCGACTGATGAGCTGTTAGCTGTCTATAACGGTCAGCTCGTCAGTCGACTGATCCAACTCGTCAGTCGACTGATGGCCTATAACAACTATTTTTTTAGTTTTTCTTTTTTTATCTTTTTGTTGGGTTTCACTTGGGTTTTGGGCTTTGTTTCTTCATCCTATATATACCCCATACTATTTCACTTCTGAACTAACAAAAAGAGAGTTTAAATACAAGTTTTAAGGGTGGTTTAAGTTTGTTAAGTGTTTGTTTACAAAATTGGTTTTGTGAAGATTATTTCATAAGAAGAGAATATCATCTTTGGTTTGAGCTTTCTATTTCACATCTCCATCTCTCTTGTTCTAGAGAAGTTTTCTCAACTCATTTATCTAGCTTTTTTACATTTACATTGTCATATTTATATTTGCTAGACTTTAATTGGGTTTGATTTTATCTTCTTATTGCTTGCACACACAACCATTAAGCTTAAGTATTTTCACATATTGTATAATTTGGGGTTGTGGTGAGTGTAACCTTGAGAGTGAGCCTAAATTGTGTTCTCATCTATTACAGAAAACAAATCTTGTAATTGAGCCCTATTGTGAGAGTATCACTTTGTAATACACATTTACATCAAGAGGAGTGTGTGGTGAGGACGTAGTTGATACCAAGAGGAGTGACGTCAGTAGTAAAGACTAGTGAGAGGTAGTAAGCCGAGCATTTAAGGAAGGCGATACGTGAGGACCAACACTTGAGGTTGCACTTTGTGTATGTACATTATGAGTGTCTTGTAGAGTTTTTGATGAACTAGAAAACCAAGTGTGTAAAGAAGTTCCGGCTTCCAAACCGGGTGTGTCGTGATAGTGAATTCTCTCCGAAAATGGGGAGCGGAGACGTAGGTCAGAAGGATCGAACTTCTTGGTTATATCGTGTGTTTGTGATTGTTTTTTGCACCATCACTCTTGTTTAGCTGTTCATTGTTCATATATCATTGCCTTAATCTATTGAATATCAATTTTGTTAGGATATATTTGTTAGTAAGTTTTAATCGGTATTAATATCTAATAAGATTAGCTTCAAGCCTATTCACCCCCCTCCCCCCTCTAGGGTGTTTTCAAAACCCCTTCTAAAGATTTCTAATTTGCTCATAAAAGTAAAACATTCTATAAAATATTTAGAAAATAGTATCTTTCATTCCTTCTGTTTTATTTTTTATTGAGCCGACATCAATTCTTCTCCACTTTTATCTTTTTTTGATAAAATTAGACTACTTTTGGATGGTAAAAAGGATAGTAAACCTTAAATTAAAATTAAATTTTATATATCTCAATGAAAAAATATTAAACAACTACTTTTTCTTTAAAGTTTTAAGTTGGGTACTTGTAATTTTAAATTTTAAGTTGGGTACTTGTAATTTTTATGTATTATGTGCTGGTGGTAAGTTTTTAAATGTCAGGATATTTTTTGTAACTTTAAAGTTTTAAGGGTTTTTTACAATTATTGAAACTTTAGATTATTTGTTGTAAAATTCAAAGTTTTAGTGGTTTACTGATAATTTCCAGATTTATATGTATTGGCTATAAGTTTTAAAAATTTTAGGTTTTTTTATAATTTTTAACTTTTAAAAGAGTTTTTTATAATTTTTATAACTTTGAGGTTATTTTTTATAAATTTTAAATTTTTAGGTACCTCTTAGTAATCCCTTGAATTCATATTTTTTGTTCACAAGTTTTAAATTTTCATTTAAAGTGCTTTTTTATTATTTGAACTTTTGAGGGTATTTCTATAATTTTTAAAACACCGAGGGTGTTAAATGCAAAATTTTAATTCTTTAGAGGCTGTTGTTAATTTCTGGATTTCATATGTGTCATTTTGAGTTTTGAAACGTGAGGATATTTTGTGTAGTTTTTTTAAACTTTTTAGAGTATTTTGTGTAATTCTTAATTTTTTGGGTTTTTTATGCTTCATATATTATAATATGTTAGTTCTTTATCTTAACAAACTAATATTGTGGAGCTGTTTCATACATTTAATAAATCTTATTTTTTAAATTGTTGAGTTGTAGGTAGTTTACATGGGATTAGGATAGGATATAATTATTATTAGGATAGATTAGGACTTAATAAAATATTCAAAATAGTGAAGGGTAATATTGGCCAAGAAAAGTTTTTTTTTGAACTCGTACTTTCAAATAGAGTATGACGATTGAAAATATTTAAGTCACTGTTTGTTCCAAATGCCTGAAATATTCCACGATATCTTTCTTCAATAAAATTCCATCAGTTTTTAAATAATTTCAGTTTCTTAATAAAATAGGGAAATCTGTCATATGATTTGTATGAAAACATGTGAATTTTTTGTGCATTATCTGTTATAGGTTGCAAGTTAACCGAGTATTAATCTCTACTAGAAAGCCGACGCGTGTCCACCCCATGCTTAATCCGATAACTCTAGAACCTGGCAACTCGAGTTGTACCTGCGGCCGATTCCTAAGCCGACAATTTGTATAGCCGACTAAAAAGACGGTACTTATCGGCATACCCACTAGATCGATCCTATGAGCACTCGCACTTGACCTAGTATTCCAGCTGACAACTTGCATAGTCGACTAGAGAGGCGGTGTTTGTCGACCTTTAGCTGAATGGTTAGATGGGCAGTGTGTCCTCGAACCCCCCGTCGAGAACCAGCTACCCTCGCATTAACTGCCCTAACAAAGTCATAATTGCTCTAGCTCCTATAGTCTTTATGACTCATTGGATCCATTCAGCTCTAAATACTTGCTGTCTCCCCTACAATAAACCACTGGATGACTCATCTTCGCCAGTGGCCGACTGTCACGCCCCGCTTCCCAAAATACAGGGGAATCGGAACGTGAACAAGCCCGCGACGTATTAGATTAAGGAGGATAAATAAAATAATCATTTCTCCTCAACCTAATACGCTAAGCGTCTGGAATGAATACATTACGAAGTCACAGGTCCCCGATCACAATCAGCAAGAATATAATGAACAACACAGAATGAAATAATACATATCACAAATGAATATTCATCCCAGGCATAATATTCGGGTCAAATATGCCCTTATACATATCTGAACAATTGAATACTGGAGAAATATAAAATACAATGATCAAGCAGAAAGAAATGCTACAAAAGTAAACTAAGATCGTCGAACAACTAGAGGAAATGACTAAGCTTTGGCTTCTTCTGCTCGGTCTGCAAAGCACTCCTGCTGAGAATCCTCTGGCTCCTGGCGATCTCCCACCTGGATCTGTTCTTTCTCTATGTCTGACGTACACCAGAGAAAACAGGTGTACGTCAGCGTGTATGGCACACGGTAATACCCCATAAAAGAAAGAACGAACGAAAACCCAATGCGGAAAAACGATACAATAATACAAATGACAAAGAAACGTGTAACTGGAAATCCAACGAAATCAACTAAGTAGCGAGTCATTCATGCAGCAAGCGATCAGAGTAATCATCTAAGTCACAAGGTCATACAATTAGATGGAATTAATACCTAAAAATCTACAACATGAGACGTAGTACATCGAGCGAAGTAATCCAAACAAGGAAACCCTCATGTATATACCTTAGGTCTCAAATTATAGATAATTAAATATAACCCCAAACTATGTATGAAAAGAACACAACTGAGCTACATCTCACACAAGAATCCTAATCACCTCAAGTAACAATGTCATGTAACTAGTCATCCTATAACAGGTCACTGGTCACATCTCACACAGAGCCAACACTCATATCACCGGATAATTGACTGTTCACAAATCCCCTACGTGCATCCAAACCCGCGAAACGGTTCGGTGAGAGGACTACACGCAATCCGATTTTGGCCTGGTCCGAACTCAAGCAAAACTCGGGTGACGAAACGATTTCACTGACCAAGTGCGAAACGGTTCACTTAGTGATACGAGTTGCCGTGCGAGCACCCTTTGGTCGCGGAATTACCAAAAGGTGGGTTGAGAAGAGGATGACCAAAACACAAGAATAATTCAGTATGGCGAAGGAAAATACCTTCTCTAGATTATGAGTATGAAAAAATTACAATCCCTCTCTCACAATCTCACTAGAATTGAGAACAACCTCTCAACTCTCTCTCTCTCTCTCTAAACCCTAATACAAAGATTAGAATTTCTCTCTGATCTAAGATCCCATAGATCCTCACAATCTAAATCCTAATCCTTTTGATCAGGATCTCCTTAGACCTAAAACCCTTTAGGACTACATCTTGGCCTCTAACCTCTTTCTTTAGAACCCTAAACAATCCCTATTTATAGGATTTACAACGTGGTGGCAATCATGTAAATAAACAAGCCCAAAAGAATCAGGAATCCCTGTCAAAATAGAATCCAAAACGAACCAGGAAAGCCAAATATCGCGATCCGGTCGACCGCCAATCCTGGTCCGGTCGACCGGCCAGAGATCGTCTCCAAACCCTGCCTCGTGCAGGTCTTCCGGTCGACCGGCATGGGTGCCGCGGTCGACCGGCCAGAGCTCCACCCTGTTTTCCTGATCTTCTGCGTTTCGCTCCTTCTGACTTTTTTCCGTCCTCTATGGCTCCAACCACGTGTCTATTCCCAAGATATCATGAGAATCACCTATCCTCAAGCTCCCATGAGGATCACTTTTTCCGAAGAGAAGATACACCCGTATCATGGGTCCCCCCTTTAGAAACTTGAAGCCCCTTTCAAGTTAGACTTCAGCTGAGGAAAACTCTCGAGCCCCTCCAACTTTGTTGTCTTCAGTCATCTTCTTCTTCCTTAGTCTCTGAACTCCTTCCAAAGAAAAAGGATCTCGCCAAGCTTCTTGTATTGCGATCGAGTCAAGACCATACACAGGATGCCCCTTCACCGGATCTGATTGCTCTGATACCAACTTGATACGAGTTGCCGTGCGAGCACCCTTTGGTCGTGGAATTACCAAAAGGTGGGTTGAGAAGAGGATGACCAAAACACAAGAATAATTCAGTATGGCAAAGGAAAATACCTTCTCTAGATTATGAGTATGAAAAAATTACAATCCCTCTCTCACAATCTCACTAGAATTGAGAACAACCTCTCAACTCTCTCTCTCTCTAAACCCTAATACAAAGATTAGAATTTCTCTCTGATCTAAGATCCCATAGATCCTCACAGTCTAAACCCTAAACCTTTTGATCAGGATCTCCTTAGACCTAAAACCCTTTAGGACTACATCTTGGCCTCTAACCTCTTTCTTTAGAACCCTAAACAATCCCTATTTATAGGATTTACAACGTGGTGGCAATCATGTAAATAAACAAGCCCAAAAGAATCAGGAATCCCTGTCAAAATAGAATCCAAAACGAACCAGGAAAGCCAAATATCGCGATCCGGTCGACCGCCAATCCTGGTCCGGTCGACCGGCCAGAGATCGTCTCCAAACCCTGCCTCGTGCAGGTCTTCCGGTCGACCGGCATGGGTGCCGCGGTCGACCGGCCAGAGCTCCACCCTGTTTTCCTGATCTTCCGCGTTTCGCTCCTTCTGACTTTTTCCCCGTCCTCTATGGCTCCAACCACGTGTCTATTCCCAAGATATCATGAGAATCACCTATCCTCAAGCTCCCATGAGGATCACTTTTTTCCGAAGAGAAGATACACCCGTATCACTTAGCCCAACAAACTAACCCCAGTGCGAAACGGTTCACTAGTTCTAGTCTGGAAGATACATCAACAGTCTTATCCGATCACATGAACCATGACTTCCCCATCCCAACTCTCTTGTATTTTCTAAGTCATCCATAAACCTCATTGAAACACAGATTCACCACCTAAACTCAGTCAACACACTCACACATGTCACTAAGTCTTTTCGTAACGCACGAGACCACTAATTCATAACTATCAACAATTCTTCATCGCAACAAGACATAATAAATCATGTGCAATAATATCATGCCATATCAGGTAATTAAATCTGAGAATTTGAATCATTAAATTATTCTAAAATAATCTTCTAAAATAACAAATTTATTTACTTGAAATAATCCTTTTGTAAAATAGGTTCCTTTAATTTATTTTCCAAAATAATCCATTTTTCTAAAATAATTTCTTTTTCAAGATAAATTCCTATAAAATTAATATAATCATCTAAAATTGATTCCGCTGTAAAAATAAATTCTTTTAATTTATCATAATTATTCTGAAAATGCTATTTATCATATTATTATTATTTATCTAATACTATTCATCAATAATCCTATGCAGATAATCATATCATAAACTAATATGCAGATAAATCTTTAACAAAATATAAAATTCAGCTTTGAGCAAGAGGATCTTGCCTACGAGGCCAAGAGACCTGCGGATGAGGCGGCAACGTCATTTCGTACTGTTTGTTGTTCGACGACGTGTGTAGCGGATCGATGGTTGACTTGTGGAGCTGGACGGCGACATCGGCGACGGGTTCGACGGCACGGGGATCTCGACGTGGATATAAGTGGAGGGGTCACCGGCGACTTCTATGGCGAGGCGAGGGGGCATCGTGCAGCGGCGTGGGTGAGGGAAGCTCGGCGGCGAGAAGACGACGACGAGGAGGGGGTGGTTCGTCGGCAACGCGATCGGGTCTGAGGCTTGGAGGGCGGGCAACAGCGCGGGGAGGGGCTGCTGGTCGGAGCTGAAGGTGAGCGGCGGCTGTAGGAGGGGCTGCGGGAGTCGTGGGGCTACTGGCGAAGCTGCTGGGTGGTGCAGGCGGTGGCGCGGGTAGTCGGCCAAATTCAGACCTGAAACTTGGCCGATCCTGTGCACAAGCCAACAAGTGGTATCAGAGCCGGTGTATGCCTAAGTACCAACCAAGATCTGAAGAGATGACGAGTTCGGAGAAGATGACGACCAAGGTGGGTTCGCTTACTCTTCAATACCCGACGTTATCGAGGGACAACTATGCTTCGTGGGCAATCAAGATGAAAGTCTACATGAAGGCTCAAGACGTGTGGGAAGCCATTGAGCCCGCGGCAGGCGTGTCCGTGGAACACAGGAAGGATCAGATGGCGTTGGCGGCCATCTACCAGGGGATTCCTGAAGAGACTTTGATGGTGATCGCAGAGAAGCAAACGGCAAAAGAGGCATGGGAGACGTTGAAAACTATGCACCTAGGAGCGGATCGTGTGAGGAACGCGAAGGTGCAGACCTTGAAGTCCGAGTTCGAACTTCTCCGGATGAAGGAGAATGATAACGTCGACGATTTTTCGACAAAGTTGACAGGAGTCGTCAACAAGATTCGGGCTTTAGGCGGCGAGATGGAGGAGAACTACGTCGTCAGAAAGCTACTTCGGGCGGTACCGGAGAGATTCCTTACTATCGTCTCCACGATTGAACAGTTCGGAGACATCGACGACATGACACTCGAGGAGGCGATCGGGCGTCTCAAAGCCCACGAGGAGAGGGCGCGTGTTTTTCGAAACAACGGCGATGATCATCTATTGTTGACGCATGCGGAGTGGCAAGCAAGGAGCAAGAAGAACGGCGGAGGCTTCCTCTCAACACCTACAACCAATGATGGCAGCGGACGAGGACGAGGTCGCGGGGCCGGTCGTGGGCGAGGCCGTGGCCAAAGAGGCCGAGGCGGACAGCAGCACCACGGCAGCGGGCAGCAGCACCTCGCTGCCCAAACGGGCCGCGGAGGAGAGCACGGCGGCCAGGCAGGCCGAGGCGGCTTCGGCGGCAGAGGAGGACGTCCAGGAGGAGGTTTCGGCCATGGAGGTGCAGCTCGCCAGGAGGGGGAGAGTAGCACAAGCGGTGGTCGAGACAAATCCAACATCAAATGCTTCAATTGCGGAGTATACGGGCACTTTCAGTCGGAATGTCACAAGCAACGCCGCAATAATGAACAGGAGGCTCATCTCACCCGTGCTTATGACGAGGAGCCAACCTTGATGATGGCTATGTTAGAGGAATCGTCAAGTGCCGTTTTGCTTAATGAGGAGAAGGTGATGCCGGATTTACTTACAGCGGGGGAGGCACATGTTCACAACAACACTTGGTACCTTGACAACGGAGCTAGCAATCACATGACCGGCCACCGAGACAAGTTCAAGGAGCTCGACGAGAACATCAAGGGAACCGTCAAGTTTGGTGATGGATCCGCGGTAGAGATCAAGGGGAAAGGCTCAATCCTTTTTCAGTGCAACAACGGCGATCAAAGGCTACTACCTGAGGTATATTATATTCCAAGTTTGAAATCTAACATTATTAGCCTTGGTCAGATGACTGAAGATGGAAGCAACGTTGTTATTTCTGGCGAGTTCCTGAGGGTGTTTGATAGGAACGGTGCTCTCTTGATGAGGGTGAAACGTTCTACTAACCGATTGTACAGGATAGAGTTAAAGACTTGCAAGCCGGCGTGCTTGATGGCGAACATTAACGATCCAGCTTGGTTGTGGCACGCTCGCCTTGGGCATGTCAATTTCTACGCCCTCAAGATGATGACTGAAAAGAGGATGGCTTCCGGGTTGCCGAAGATCATGCACCCGAATCAACTATGCGAAGGATGCCTCGTCGCCAAGCAAGCAAGATTGCCGTTCCCTTCGCAAGCAAACTTCAGAGCTCAGAAGCCGTTGGAGTTACTACACGCTGACCTATGTGGACCTATCACCCCATCCACACTTGCGGGTAACAGATATTTCCTTCTTATCGTTGATGATTTCAGCCGATGGATGTGGGTATACATGTTGAAGGCCAAGAGTCAAGCTTGTGAAACCTTCAAGAAGTTCAAAATAGAGGTTGAGAACGCATGTGACCACAAGGTGAAGACATTAAGGACGGATCGTGGTGGCGAGTTCGTGTCAAAGGAGTTCACAAAGTTGTGTGAAGACTACGGCATCAAACGTCATCTCACTGCACCGTACACCCCGCAGCAAAACGGTGTAGTGGAGAGGCGTAATCGCACGGTGATGGACATGGCGAGGAGCCTACTTAAGAGCATGCATATGCCTGGAACTATGTGGGGCGAAGCGGTTAGGCACGCGGTGTACATCCTCAACCGACTACCAACCAAGGCGTTGTACGATCACACACCCTACGAAGCTTGGTTTGGTAAGAAACCCCACCTAGAACACTTGAGAGTTTTTGGATGTATGGCGCATGTGAAGATTGCAGGTCCTTCTCACAAGAAACTCGACGATCGGAGCACGCCAATGGTGTATATTGGGGTAGAAGAAGGCAGCAAAGCGCATCGTCTTTACAACCCTCAACACGGCAGAATTCATGTCAGCAGAGACGTCGCGTTCGAGGAAGGAAAAGGATGGGAATGGAGCGCCGACGGAGACGTAGAACCACCTAGCTGGGTGGAGTTCGCAGCGGAAGAGGAATCAACACGAACCGGCACAGCAGCCGGCGCGTTTCCTGCAGTCCAAACTGGACAAACTGCAGCCCGAACAGGTGCTGCTGCTGTCCGAACACCTGCTGCTGCTGCTGCAGGCCGAACAGCCCCTGCAGGAGCCCATATCGCAGCGGAGATGACCAGATACGAGCCCGGACAGCCGGCACATCGAACAGCTCCTACAGGAGCTGCTGCTGCTGGCACTGCTGCAGGACGAACACGCGCAGCTTCTGGCACTGCAGCTGGCCGAAACAGTCCACAAACCCTCGCATGTTCAGGAAATGCAGCAGTCACAGAAAGCCCCACTGCATTGGAGCTGTCCGGACCCCCTGAAGCTGCTGTGTTGACTCCTGTACGCTATCGATCCATTGCGGACATCTATGCGGAGACGGAGGTGATTGATCTCCCGGCAGAGGAGTTGTTTCTCATCAATGAAGAACCAGCGAACTATCTTGAGGCCGCAACAGATCGAGAATGGCGGACTGCCATGGAGAAGGAAATAGAGGCCATCGAGAAGAACAAGACTTGGGTACTCACGGAGTTACCGCGGGGTTCCAAACCCATTGGTCTCAAATGGGTGTACAAGCTGAAGAAGGACAATGAAGGCAACATCCTCAAGCACAAAGCAAGACTTGTAGCAAAAGGGTACGTCCAGCAGCAAGGCGTGGACTTTGATGAGGTGTTTGCACCTGTGGCGAGGCTTGATACCATCAGAATAATCCTCGCTATATCAGCACAGAACGGGTGGGAGGTGCACCATTTGGATGTGAAGTCGGCATTCCTAAATGGTGATCTCCAGGAAGAGGTGTATGTGGTTCAACCTGAAGGGTTCGTTGTGAAGAATCAAGAGCACAAGGTCTACAAGCTTTCAAAGGCACTCTACGG
Organism: Asparagus kiusianus; assembly: GCA_022839385.1. Lineage (NCBI taxonomy): Eukaryota > Viridiplantae > Streptophyta > Magnoliopsida > Asparagales > Asparagaceae > Asparagus > Asparagus kiusianus. The sequence continues at coordinate 438,211 of BQKN01067266.1, forward strand.
TCTACGCCAAGCACCTCGAGCATGGAACACACGCCTCGATAAGAGCATGAAGGGCATCGGATTTGCAAGATGCACTCAGGAGCAGGCGGTATACACAAGGAGTAACAGAGGGGATACACTCATTGTTGGCGTGTACGTGGATGACTTGATCGTTGCAGGCTCGAGTGCGGATCAGATAAAGTTTTTCAAGCAACAAATGATGAAGGAGTTCGAGATGAGTGACCTTGGATTGCTTTCCTATTATCTTGGTATCGAGGTGGATCAGCGAGATGATTGCATTGCGCTAAGGCAGGCGGCCTATGCAAAGAGGGTTTTGGGTCAGTTCGGCATGATTGATTGTAATCCGACCCAATATCCCATGGAAGCAAAGCTAAAGCTTGGAAGGGATTCTGAAGGAACACCGGTGGATGTGACGGAGTATAGACGCATTATCGGATGTTTGAGGTACCTAACTCACACCCGACCCGATATCACATATGCCGTGGGGATTGTGAGTAGGTACATGGAGCACCCTACAGTTTTGCATCGACAGGTGGTCAAGCATATTTTGAGGTACGTGAAGGGTACTATGTCCTACGGATTGGTGTACAAACGAGGTCGAGGCAATGAAGAGTTGGTGGGATTCACTGATAGTGATCTTGCGGGAGACGTTGATGACAGGCGCAGCACAGGCGGCATGGCATTTTATCTAGGTGACAGCTTGGTCACTTGGACATCACAGAAACAGAAGACGGTGGCATTATCATCCTGCGAGGCAGAATTTATGGCGGCAACTGCAGCAGCATGCCAAGGCTTGTGGCTGAGGAGTTTAATCAGCGAGGTGATTGGGAGTGAGCCCAAGCCGGTCACACTCTTCGTCGACAACAAATCCGCGATTGCCTTGATGAAAAATCCAGTTTTCCATGGAAGAAGTAAGCATATCGACACACGCTTTCACTTCATTCGTGAGTGTGTTGAGCGAGGACAGATTAAGGTGGAGTTCGTGAGCACGAGCGAGCAGCGAGCGGATATTCTCACGAAGGCACTAGCAAGAGTGAAGTTCATCGAGATGCGGGAGCTTCTAGGAGTAAGGGACTTGGAATCTCGTCCAGATTAAGGGGGAGAATGTGAGTTGTAATCAGTCCGGATTGTTAGTTAGTAGAATTCTAATTAGAGTAGAATACTAGTTAGTAGATAGTTTTCTAGTTATTGGATAAGATTAAAGTTGTAATCTTAATCCTATATATATGTAAACAATTGATGAGTTTAGTAGAACGTGAAAATAAAAACCTCCAGAAAAGTTCCTGCATATAAGATCCGAATTCCTCCCTCTCTTTCTCTCTGTTTATTTGTTCGGCCAACTATCAAAGCAAGTCTCTGTCTTTTTCCTGCAGCAACATCTTATGTTCGTGTTCATCATCAAAACAGAGGATTTTAGAGAAGAAAATTCCTGCAGAACGTCCCCTATTGTCTGCTGTTCATCCCTCCTCAAAATCAGCCAAGATATCTCTTTGTTTACAGGTTTTGTACTCAGTTTTTCAGGTCTGAACTTGGCCGATCTTGTGCACAAGCCAACAGGAGGGGCTGGTCGGTTATGGTGAACAGGGGATCGAGGAGATGGCGGCTCAGGCGGAGGGGGAGATCGGGGTCGGGGCGTGGAGCGCGAGGCGACGTACTGAGCAGGCAAAGACAAAGTTGACGGCGAGCGTGGAGGCGATGGGCGTGTGCGGTGCTCGGAGGGGCGACGTGGGGTTGAAGGAGGTGGCTCGAGCTTGGGGTCACGGCTTGAGAGGAGGCGTAGGATGGCGAGGTGTGGGGTGTCGGAGGCGGTTGTCTGGCTAAGCGGCGGAGGAGGGAGATCGAAGTGGGGTGGCTCGGCGTCGAACGGAGGACGGCAAGATGGGTTTTGAGGAAGATAAAATGAGAGAGATGAAGAGGAGAGAGAGAGTTGCGTGAGAGAGGAAGAGAGAGGATGATGGTGACGGGTTGAGGGAGGAATTACGTGAGAGAGAGAGTGAGAACGTGGGTCAGAGAAACATGGCGGAGGCGGCAGAAAAAGTTCACGAGAGAGAGATAAGAGAGAGTACGATTGAGAGGAGGTCGTGGCTTCGTGGGGGTGAAGGAGTGAGAAGAGAGAGAAACATATATATTTATATATATTTATATATATGTATATAAATAGTATTTAGGGTTTTGAAAATTAATTAAAAATAATTATAATCACGAAAAATATTAAATAATTACGTGAAAATTATCTACACATCAAAACGTACTAGTTGTACTAATATAACAGTTGATACGAAATAATCGAAATATACCTATATCGCACAATTAAACGAGAAAATTTAATAAATATAATATATTTACTTATATTTAAAATCAAATAATTATGGGACAATCACCTACACGATAAAACGTACCAGTCATGCTAATACGACAGCTTATCCGCAATAACTAAAATAATAAAATAATTTATACAAATAATACATAATTAATAATTCAATATAATACACGAAATAATACGTAATAGTAACAATAATGCAACGTATTATTCAAAATGATACGCAATGGTACTAATAACACGACGGATAAATTCCAGAAATTTCATCGCACGAAAATAATTTATAAATATTTAAATCATTTATATAAATATAAAACTTAGACTTTAAATTATAAAAAATTGTAGAAATTCAAGAAAAATACAAATACTCTTTTAAATATAATAATTAAATATTTTAAAATACCAAAAAATTATTTTAACTAGTATTAAAAATTCATGGTCCTTATACCGACTCATGTTAGCTATCGCCAAGTCAGCTACTTGCGTGGACTCGACTCAAGTTACATATCTGCCATTCTGATCCACTATAAAATGAAATCATGCAGCTCAAGGTAACCATCTGGTTTTTCACGAACCTTTAACATCTTTTTCATCATCTCACATATTCCCACTCAAGTTCATATATTGACTCGACCATCAGAGGAACAACCAAAAAACCAAACTCCGGCCTCTTACGAGTTCTTCGCGTGTAGGAAAGAACAACGGGCTTCCGGACCAGCCATCAGAAGAAGCCTTAGGGCTCTAACCCAACACTAATCCCCAAATAAATCTCTTGTTCAATAACTGACATCAACAATAATCATATCATATCATATACTCCTTATAAAAGTGTGAGATTAGGGGAAAAAACTTTAAATGGTCAAAATTGTTATGGTGTTTCACTCACCAAAGTGTAGCCATTTGTCGTCAATGGACATGTGTACTTCTACATACAATATCCCAAACAAATTGACGGGCACGACTAGCAAAGGTCCCAACTTAGCTGACTCCCCGAGTCGATAACTTCTTGTGTCAACTCAAAGGGTGGTACTTGTCAGTTCTTTTATCGAAGACGACTCACAACAAGCCCACTCGACCAATTATTTGATGCCCCACAAGGTCGACTCGAAATGCGTTACTTCTCAGCCAAGTTAGAGGATAACTTCGACCTTAAGCTTCCCCCACTGACAACGTCGACGTCACATTTAATGTTTTGCAGGTGTCATCATGCCTTTAGCCCCGATAGTCTTCATGACTCACCGGGCCACATTAGCACCGTCATGCCTCTAATCGTTTCTTATTTAATGCTGAGGTGATCTCTCCTCCAGTCGTCAGCCGACACCTATAAAGCAAGTATCGATGTAGCCACCAGCCCATGCTCATTCACTACCATCCTATGCTCGACCACAACGATGGTTCTGCCCTTATACAACCAGTATAAATAGAGGTACTATTCCAGATATCAAAGTAAGTGACTCTGAGCAATTCCACTACACTAAAAAACTCTCACAGTTCTTCATTTTCCCACTCAAGCTCACTAGTTGACTTGATCATCAGATGAACCATGGGGGAACCAAGTCCCGTACTCTCACAAGTTTCTACTTGTGTAGGCTTCAACCACTTGACTTAGAACCGTATATTCAAGGAAGGGAGTGGCCCCTCATCAACCTCATTCAACCGATATAATTGACTGTGTGATCACTTAACATCAATAAAAATTATTCTTAACCCTTTTGAATATTTCATTGTTATCCTATCCTAATTATAATGACAAAGTTAAAATTTAGAAAGATTATATTTAGTTAAACTAAGTTTATTATCTAATCTAATTTATTATTTGACGAACAATTTGAATGATAATGATAAAGTTAAATTTTAGAAAAATTATCTTTAGTTAAACTAAGTTTATCATCACATTCAAACTATTAGTTGATGATAAATTTTGAAGGTTTAAGGACATAGTCCTTTCTATTTTGAATCGTTACTTGCATATATACCCCAAAAATAATAGAATTTGCAAAAATATGCTTTAAATCTTCGTATTGGAAAAAATACCCTCAAATCAATTAATCATCAACATTGATAAGCTAATTTGTAAATGCAACATAAAAGTTATTAACAAAATGGTCAAACCTGTAGCTCCAAATTAAAATTTAGAAAGATTATCTATAGTTAAACTAAGTTTATAATCTCATACAATTCTTAGTTGATGAAAATTTTGAATGATGATAAAAAGTTAAAAATTTAGAAAGATTATCTTTTGTTAAACTAAGTTGATCATCTTATCCAATTATTAGTTAATGAAAATTTTGAACGATGATAAAGAGTTTAAAATTTAGAAAGATTATCTAAATTGAGTTTATAATCTCATCCCAACTATTAGTTAATAATAAATTATGAAGGTTCAAAAACATAATATTTTTTTGTTTAATTGGGTTATTTGCATAAATATCCCTTAAATCATCGTATTTTCAAAATACCCTCTGAATATTAGTATTACAAAACTAACACTCAAATATTAAATTTTAGGAAAAAATTACCCTTAAAACAAGTAATCATTAATAATTAGAAAGATTATCTATAGTTAAACTAAGTTTATCATCTCATCCAATTATTAGTTGACAAATTTTCTGAATGATGATAATAAAGTTAAAATTTAGAAAAATTATCTTTAGTTAACTAAGTTTATCATCACATTCAAACTATTAGTTGATGATAAATTTGGAAGGTTTGAGGACATAGTGCTTTCTATTTTGAATGGGTTATTTGCCTAAATACCCTAAATCATGGTATTTACTACCCCTTAAATCTATATCTGCAAAACTACCCCTTAAATCTTCCATTTTAGGAAAAAAATTACCCTCAAAATAATTAATCATCAATATTAATAAGCTATATGTAATCTTGACATAACATTATCAACAAAATAGTCAAGATTTTAGTACCAAGTTGATGATTTGTTGATTTTAGGATTTTTTTTTGACAAAGTTTATTGTTATGGTCAGGCACCATACTAAGATAGAAATATCGGGAGAATGTCTGCATAAGCTCAAGAGAGCTATGGTCCCAATCAACTTAGAGGCTCAAAAGCCCAGTCAAGGCCAAGTCCCTCGACCAGACGAGCAGACAAGCCATATTTCGATCAATAGGTCATCATGGCCGACTCAAAGGGATCGGTCGCCCCCTCGCAATTAAGACGACTCCTCGAGCAGACGACTCGACTATACACCCGACCCGAAGCTCACTCGACTATCGGGTCGCCAAATCATAATGATGGCTCACAGATCAACCCACCTCAACAAGAGATAAGAGCCGACCAAGTTCACTTCAGATGTCAATCGACACAACAGTACTGATTAGTCCCATTAATATCTCTATTCTGACAACCCTCGTGCCCCAGCCGCTTATTCGGCTTACAAGTCATTTCCCAGAAGATTACCATGATGCTTTCCTATGCACGAATAACTTCTCCTCCAATCGCCAGCCGCCACCTAGAGAGAGAAGGATGGCCATGCCGCCGACCTATCCTACGCCCTGCCACTTTTGACAAACCCAGGGTACTGAGAAGATAATTCTCTCCTGTATTCGAATGACTTCCCTTCCAATCGCCATCCGACATCCGGAAGGAGAAGGATGACTCAGCAGTCATCTGCCCACCCTACAACCGCCCTCCTGTGCAAGAGAAAAAGCCAAAAATCTTAGAGGCTATGAACTATATAAAGAATGTAGGAAGGGTAAGGGCGGGAGGGCTGCTCTCTGCCTCTTCTTACACCTTAGCTTTACTCCCCTTTGGGATCTTCTTTTCACATAAAGAGCATTTAATAACTCTTAGGGAGGAACCCCCTACAAGGACCTCAATGGCCCAGGGACCTCTCAAAAAACCCTCATCAAGTTCACCAATTGACTTGACCGTCGGAGGTACCACAGAGGAAACTAGCCCCGTATTCCTGCGATTTTTGCATGTGCACGCTATCAGTCCACCCCGCGCGCAGAATCGGGCATAAAGTCGGAGGAGGAGTCGGCCTAAACATTCATCCTCTCCTTCTTTCCCACCATCACCAAGATCGAAACTGCATCCGACTGCGGGAAACTCCCATCGACTGTTTGTTCACGAGCATCAACATTTATGATTTGAGGGGTAGTTCTATAAATACTATAATTTGTGAGGTATTCTTGCGAATACCCATAATTTACGGGGGATATATATGCAAATAACTAACATTATTTACTAACTCACATATCTTATATATATACATTATCAATCCACGACCAAAAAAAAGGGGAAATTTAGCTCCCAAAAAAATCATCAACCAAGATCCCCCCATAACCTGGATCATCTCCATATTTTCAATTAATTTTTTTTCTCCCTTAAACATCATCAAAGCCAAAAAGAAAACCTAACTTAGGTATCTTAGCATTCTTGTGGTTTGCATCTACCCAAGAGATCTTATTCATGTCTATATATGTATGAATAAATTGGGAGGAGAAAACAAAGTTTGTTGTACATCGTATTGATAAATATTGAGTTATCATACTTATCCGAGTCACTATATGCATCCTGAGTCATCGTACTCGGCCCTCAAGGTACCAACGTCACCTAGAGCCACCATGGTCAACTCTTAAGTCACCACACTCACCCATGAGCTGTCATGCTCAAGCTTAATCATGTTTTGCCTTGTTTGCATTGCAAAATAATTTTGCATATAGCTTTTTCTTTTTCTACAAGATCTTTTAGCAATTAGCTAATATTTCAATTCAAGTTTATGTATTTCAAACTAATTTCTATAGGTTAATCAGACTAGGATATCATTCAAATGCATCCTCCTCTAACTTTACACAGACATCGCAGGTATGATCATGCATGCAATTTCTTTTAACGAATTGGTTATACCCAGTTTGATAATTTTTAACTTTGCTTTTTTCTGAAATTGTAATTTTTATATAATTAACTAGTTTTAGAAGTGCCATATTAACCATCCAATTGGGAAATTCTTTGGAGAATGCACTAAACTAGATACGCTTTGGTTAGGAAATAATTTCTTTTATGAATAATCAGTTTGATAATTTTTACCCTCTCTTTTTTTAAAAAAAATTGTAATTTTTAGATAATTACGCAATTCCAGAAGTGCCACATTAACAATCTAATTGGAAAATTCTTTGAAGAATAGTAGTAAATTCTTTGAAGAATAGTAGAAAATTCTTTGAAGAATACACTAAGCTCTAGATAATGCTTTGTTCAAGAAGTAAGCTTGAGTTCTTTATTTTAGTTAGTTTTTTGGCATCTAAGTGTAGAGAAGATAAGCTTTATTTTATTAAAACTTCAGATAGAGGAAAAAGTTTAGGAAGAGATTATAAGCTTGCAAAGAAGAAATGACAGATTAAGAATTCAAATGATTGAATGTAAAATTTAGTTTATTATTCAAGGTTGACTTTTGGTACTTATCCATGAAATTATAATTTGTGAAGACTTAATTGTTAGTATTCTCCTCAACCAATTAGTAAAAATAATATCTTATTTAATTTTTAATAAAATTATATTTCCCTCAACATTCAATGTCCTTCCAAGTTCTCTAAGCTTCTTTTATTTATTTATATTGTACTTTAAAGCTGCATATTTTTCTTTCATATTACTAGCATAATTAGTACTTTCATGACAATTCATGAATATGTGAGAGATGCAAAATGAAAGTAGGGTCAAGATAACCGTTTATTGTTTTTTCATTATTTTGGTTTTGTTGATGTTAATTTTATGCTTTATCACGTGCAACACGCCTGCATCCGAACTAGTTTCCGCAAAAGCAAGACTTTTCAGGGTTGTTTCTGAAAACCATATTAGAAAGTTTGCGACTGCAATTATAATTTTACATTTAACTACTGGGACTTTGCATTCCTTGCCAATTTAATGTGCAGACTTACCTCCATAGTCCACACCGCCAAAACTGCAAATACCATTTCCTCAATTTCAGAGAAAACCCTAGAGTCCATGTCCGAGAGAGCCAAGGGCAAGCGACCGCTCGTCGACGACGAAGACGGCGACTCTCACTCTGCGATGTAAAATCCGCTCGCAAAACTCTCATTTCTTGTCCTCGATCTCGAGCCCTAGGGGCTTGCTTGCAAAATTTATTTTTTTCCCTTTTGCAGGGAGAAGAAGGTGAGGTTTCCAAAGGGGAAGAAGGCGAAGAGAGGAGAAGGCGATGGCGTGGTCCACCGTCGAGATGACGAGGACGAGGATCTGGACGCAGTGGTGGACCCCAGGCTGGCGGCCAAAGAGCGAGCGAAGCGCCGGAGCCAGATTAGGGAGGAGGAGCTTTTTAGGGATCAGCAGGCTGATGTATCCGCTGCCGAAGTTTATTACGATGTTTGCCACTCTCTCCCTCTCACTCTTGTACTTTCTTTAGTATATTTTTTGATCAATTAATTGTGTATATTATTGTTCATTGAGAAACAAGCATTTCCCCTGAAAAACTGGTAAAAATCTGCCCATTTTATCAAACAATTTACTGGAGGAAACTCCGATTAATTCATGCAAACTAATTCTTATAATTGATAATACGCAAAAAATAGATTGTCGACATCAAGCAATACCGGGGGCGCGCCGCCGGGGCAATAAATGTATGTTATTCGCGCATCCTTCAGGATATGATATGCCGATCTTCCATCTTTAGGACCACTTTCTTAAGGGAAGGCTCATCCACATTCTGTTGATTTACCTTCTTTGTAAGTATTTGATTTAAATTTAGTGATTTTGAGGAGAATAAGCATCATTATATTTGGTAAGAAGTATATAAACACCGTGAATAGTACACAATACATAAGGACTGTTTCATATAGTTGATTGTTTTGTTTTTCCATGCCAATGAATTGTTTAATATGACAATAATTGGTCAAGGAACTTTGTATTGTTTGAATATTTAATGTTAAATGAGATCTATTGAAGTTCGACAAGTTCCTCTAGATTTGATTTTTCAGAAGCTTTCTCTGATATAAAAAATTGTTTATTTGAATACTCATTCGTTATAAGAAGTAATCAGAAAGTCTAATAACATACAATTGGGCTTAAAATGAACGGAATATGTGGAGAATTTTTTGGAAATTTGAACTTTTGCAACAGTTATGCTGCTAGGCCTGTAAGGATACATGCTACGTGCCTTATCATTCATGTTTCAGTTTCTTCCTTATAATTTTGTTTGATGTGGTTTCTACCGCCTTATCTCTTGTGAAATACTTCACACTTGTAGCATATCGGTGGCACAGTACTCTCCTTTTAGGGGATTATGTTTTTGATTACTTCCAGGCAATTTGGAAAATTCACCATCATCAGAAAGTTCAAGCCCAAAGAAACTCAAAGCAACTTATTGTTTTTTGCAGGAAAATACTAAATTTGAGGATGATGGCATTGAAATAGAGCCATTTAATTTGAAACAAGAAAGAGAAGAAGGGTATTTTGACGCAAGTGGAAATTATGTTGAATATGTTGGTCAAAATCAGATCAAGGTGGTGTATGATTTCCTTTTAATCTTAATAATCTGCTCAGTTTTCATTTTAATGATTTGCTCACAAAGTGAGAAGGTTCTATTTGATATTTGATTTAGGATGCCTGGCTCGACAACGTAGTTGTTGATTCAACTTATGCTGAGAAGATTCCTAAGACGACTATACAAAATGAGGAATATCAAGATCTTTCATCAGAGGACATAGGGAAGATAAAGAGGAGCATAGCTAATGTACTTCAGCCAGGAGAAACGGTAACACTCAACACTTGGCTGGAATGTGCTTCCTAATGCAAATCTAGCTAGTGTTTATGAATAAGTCGTTTATTTTCTTTCTTGAAACAGGCATTAACTACTTGTACTTGTGTTGTGGAGTCTGTAGTATTTTCTCCCCACTGCATGTTATATTAGGCTTGCCAGTCTGCAAACTTGGGAAGCTTGATGGTTATGATGAATGTGGCTTATTTATGATTATATTGCTCGATAAACTGGTCCTAGCTGGATAGGCGTGCCAGGAGCATGTGGACTAATTTGGTCATACAGCTTTTCTTCCAGTACTCATTTTCAGTACTTCAAATCTTCAATTCTTTATCATGATCTTCATTTCACTGTTTTTTTTGGGTTATGCCTTATCAATAGTTCTTTCTTCTGGAGGTTTCTTTATGCCAAGGTCTATATCCATATACACAACAATGGAAAAAAGAAAGTTTTAGTCACTTGGTCAATTTTGATGGGTTTCATAAGGGATCTTGCCCTGCTGTCCTCAAGTTGTTTATCGAGCTTCGCATAATGAAGAACGACCATTGACTCATTAGTGAACTGGTGATGGTGGACAGAACAACATTTTATCTTTAGGAGAATTATTTAAATATTTTTCTTTGGACCATGTTATACCCCTATTGTGTTATATCCTAAATTTGGAAAGTTGTAGCACTCATGTTTGAGCAATATCCGGTGCATATAAGTTACATTCTGATCTGTTTGAGTTGGTGGTTTTCTACATGAACAAGATAACCTACACTAGAACATGATATCAGACCATAAAGTTCTGAAAGGGCCTGTTGTTTTCTTGACAGCTCATATATGCCTAAATCATTCAAATTATGAAACATAACTTTAGGTGGATGGAATTTGTAGGCAAGATGGTGCTACCAGTGAATTTCAGATATCGGCCTTAGTGACTAATGTATGAGTGCTTGGCATGCATATATGATATATCTTTATTACCAGTTATCTCTATGTTTTTTTTGACTTGGGTATTCACAATCTTTAATATTACGATAGTCCTCTGCGACTCATTTATTTCATGGGGCATCAATTTGATTGCTTAAAATTGGTTATGTTCCTATGTTTGCAGATAATACAAGCTTTGAAAAGGTTAAAAGGAACTTCCAGTGACAAGAGAGGAAAGATGTCTGAAGGAACAAAGCTCATGTTTGATCAACTTACTGAGGATGCCATGAAACTCATGGAGAATGGCGAATACAGTTAAGTGTTATGCTTATAGTTGTTTTCTGTCTTTGTACTACACCGAATTTTGGAGCCATAATATTGTTCCAGTTCATATAAATATATGCTTTAGCCCTGAGCAATCATGTTCTCTTCAAATATCTGTGTATTTGCAAAATATCAGATGTGTGCCTAAACACATGGATGCTTAATCCTATGCACATCATATAATGTGGGGCAAAATTGAACCCCCATTTTTTGTGACTTTTGATCAACTGAGAAAATTTTTTAGGCTTCTCTCAAGCTACATTGTGCCACCACACCATCTTAGAGTTTCTCATTCATTTGAGTTCAATTACAGTTAATAATATTATATTCTTAATTAGAAAGTGATTAATGGAGTTATATTATTTTAGTGAATAGCTTTAAAATGTAATTAGTTAATTGTTATTGACTGTGTTGAATAGTTATTTTTATTATTGTTGCCGAACCTACAAATTCTAATTTGATAGGATAGGAGATTAATATTCTTGGAAGCATTTCTTATGAGATTATTTCAGCAGAACTAGAAAACACCATGATACTTATAATGAGAGAAGTTCCATGGAAATTGAACAAGATAAACCATGCCACTTTGTCATCGTTCTTGGTTGTCTCATTCAAAATGGAAACTGACAATTATAGTTTACAATCCTTGTTTGATTAGTGCTGTTAAAGCCAGTCATTTGATTAGATATAAATTAATGAATTTAAGCTATTTTTGGAGGCACCTCCTTATTGAATTAGTAAGTGACGAGCGATTTACAGTGAGAGAAGGCACCTCCTTAATTGAATTTGTTAGTTATTTGAAACATTCAAATATCTCATTAATCATTGCATAGTGCCATCTCATCATTTCATAATCGACTATGTTGAATAATTATTGTTATTTCTAAAGAGACAATTATATTGTTATTTCGAAATTAAAGATCCATTGAAGGATTCTAAGTAGAAAGCAAATATAAATACTATTTGTATTTATACAGTAGAAATCTTTCAGTGTCCCAAAGTGTTTTCTGAAAAATCTCTTACCGAGTTTATTATTTCTCAAATAGAATTTGTTCCAACATTTTCAATTTTGAGTTGGGGGATTCAACTAAGTAAAGCCTAATCTAACCTTATGGATCCTTCTGTTAATCTCATAACCAATTTTATGGCAATGTATGTAATTGCGGGGTCAAGTAATTCTAGCTAACAATCGCATTAAATAAAGTTTACATTTTAGACATATTGCAAATTACATTTTATTAGAAGAAAAAACTTTTACTTTGAAGAAATAAACATATCTTAGAGGCTGTAACTTTTAAAAATATTTTTCTTCATATAGTTGTGCATGGCATGAGTGTGCAAGAGTTTTCTTGTTTGCATTTAGGCATACATTTTATACATTTTTATACATGCTAATTCCAATTTCTCACATGTCAGCATTCTCATGCAGAAGCACGCATGCTTGATATTTGTACCTCCTCTCATATATTCCACTATTGTTGTATATTTGTTTATGATGAGCTTCCTTACACTTCTTTTGTGTATTGTGTTCTAGACTTTTATATTTCTTTGTTTCCCCGTCCTTGGCTCCTTCAATATATTCATCGATTATGTTTTGGCTGTTTTACAGATGTTTACCATGAAGAAAGGGAGATTTTTGAGCAGGAAGCAGGTTAGTTTAGAATGTGTGTGTGTGTGTGCGCGCTGTTGAAGACTGCTACTTTTTTGACTCTATAAGCAGGGTTAGCTCTCATTGATGCCACTTAATAGGAGCATATATACTTACCTACTGTCTGGGGAGGCCAGTCTAATTGTTGATTCACACATATCACTGTTTTTCAAATATTCTGTCTATATGTTTACCTTCTCCGTTTTCACATATTCACTTCAAATGTTTAGCAATCTAATTTGTCACACACATCATATTTTTAAAATTTTCATGCATGTGTTTTTCTTTTCAGTTTCTACATATTGACTTCAAATATATGGCATCTAGCATATTTCTGAACTCTTTCAAGGTTTCAGTTTTTTTGGGGTTGATTGGTTGGGACAAGTTGGGGCCAAATGGGATAATTGTTCCAATGGAACAATTTTATCCCTTTGAGATATTTTGAGTGAGGTAAAGTTGAATAAGTGGGATAATGAGACAATTTGAACATTTGATTTGACAATTCATGTGGGATAATTGGCGATGTGACACCTTATTAAATATAATTTTATCTATCAATTACTTCTAAATTAACTTATCCAATTGGTTCAGTATATTATTTAGTATATTATTATAATATAAACAATATTTTACTTTATATTAAAATATAATATGTTATACTATAATTACTAATTAATATTATTAATTATTATATTACATTATATTATATTATATTAGCATGCTATACTATATAATAATTAATATAATAAGATCAATATATTTAATACAATATTTTAATAATATATTATTTAATATAATACATTATTTTATTTATACAAAATATAATATGTTATACTATAATTACTAATTAATATTATTAATTATTATATTATATTACATTATATTAGTATGCTACATTATATAATAATTGATATAATATATGAACAATATATTTAATATAATACTTTAATAATATATTATTTAATTTAATATATTATAATATAGTATCATAGGATATAATGTATTGTATAAAATATTATAATATTTTACTTTATTCAATATAATATTTTTTAAATTATATTATAATTAAAATAATATATATATATATATATATTAGATGATAATAACTGATATAATATACAAACAATATATTTAATATAATATCTAATTTAATATATCAGAACAGAGTCATAGGTTAAAGTTTACCGCATAAAATATTATAATATTTTTTATTCAATATAATATTATTTAAAATACTATATTGTAATTAAAATATAGTATAATATTATATGATAATTACTATGATATATAAAAAATATCTAAAATGTATTATATTATAGTACAATAATATATTTATTAATATAATATAATATAATATAATCACATAACATGATTTATATTATATTATATTTTATACTAACATATTTATTAATTTTAATATGTTATATTATATTATGCTATATTATTATATTGGTTTAATATAATACACTATAATATAATTGCTACAATAAAATATTAACTACAATTGATATAATATATTATATAATAATATATATTATTAAAATATTATATAATATTATAATAAATATGTTGTACTATTATATAATATAGTATGTGATATTGCATAATAATATAGAATAAATATAATAAAATAAATTATACATATAAATTAAACTATAATAATATTATTCTATTACATGATAATATAATATAATATATTGCATATATTATTACTTTATATTTTTATATCATGTCATATATTTATAATATAGTTAGCATGTATTAGTTAAGTAATACAAAAATGTTTCAAAATTATCCCAATTGCCTTCAAAGTGGAACAAAATTGTTCCAATATGGAGGATGGGGCAAATTTTTACTGTTGGGACAAAATGTTTGTATATGAGTGGGATAATTTTATCCCAAGTGGTGAAATTGTCTTACTAGTGTTCCAATAAACCAATAACACTAAAGGGTGGTATCCTTGTTTCATCGTCCCAATGAATAACACTATGAAATAGAATCCCTAAAAATATCCCATTATCCTCCCAAATGTCCCAATGAATAACCCCACCTTAGCATTTCTTTCATCTGTTTCGTTCAGGTAAATGACTTATCTGTGGAGATTAAGATTTTATATGAACTTTGATCGTGCAATTGGAGGTAGAAAGTAGAAACTTTAGAATTAAGCAGTAGTCATGGTTGGTTATCTGCAGGAATGAGCTAGGTTCAATTTTTATTTGAACCAGACCAGAAATTTGACTACAGGCATATAAATCAGACTCCTCGGAATAACGATCATTTAAATTTTCAAGCTTTTTCAGTTATTCTCTTTTTACATTTCATTTTATTACAATTAGGCATCCCTCCAGTTCGTCAGTCATTCAATTCATGGTATTATTAGGATATTATTCAAATGGTATCTCATCTTGCTAATAACTGATGTATCTTATATGCCTGCATCAATAAATGCATTCTTCACCCGATACTATATTACTTGTGCACTGGACTATCATGCATATTTTATGTCCAGGAGCCTACTTTATTGATCACACATACATGAGAATTTAATTACAGATCTTCTCTAAAGGCTTTTGACTGCAGCTAATCTTCATTTTTCTTGCTTCCTTTCAGAAGGATATGAACGTATAGCTCGTGCAAGGAGAGGCATATTTTCCACTGCAGAAGATGATAGTAAGAAACATGGGGAGGATATATCGTCAAATGCTACAGGTTATGAAGCTGATGGCTCATCCTTGTTGGACAGGCCCCTTGGTACTTCAGAAGCCAACACATCATCGCAAGTGCCATCTAGCAAAGATGGTGATCAATTGGACATGTTTGGGGATGATGAGGATTATACTACTGTGAATCTACAGTCAAATGGGACTGGCTTGTCTTCTGGTTCTTCGCCCGAACAATTTCCGCAACCAACATTAGAAAGCTTGGACTATTCTCAGAATTTCTATTCTGGGGGTACCATTTTCTCATTAAGATTCAAGATGCTATAGAAACACTCTTGAAAGCAGCAAGCATTGTGGCAGGTGATCTAATGTTTTTTTTCCCACATCTATTTGCAGAAACTGCTACAGGAGTGGAATCGGATTTCATATATGATCAGTCTTCAGGGTACAAAACCTATGTCTTTATCTTAATTTATTACTGTTGTAGTTCCGTAATTTGTCTTTTGACACTATTCTACCTCTGATAAAATTTACCTAGCTTACATTATGAAGTCCCCTTGATAGGAAATTTGATTACTGACAGTAAGCTTTATCATCATGTACCCTTCTAATTGTCAGGAGCCCTAAATGGCTGTCACCTGGGCCCCAAAGAATCTGTCTTGTCCAATTGAAGGAGTTTAATTTAAGACCACAAAATAGTATTTAAAAAAAAAGGATATCACAAAATTTTACATTGCTTGGAACTGATAAATTTATGGATGTCTGACGTTTCATCCTGGATGCGTAAAAATTCCATATGAAATGCTGGACACCACCCACTACCAGTTGAAAACAACTGATGCAAGCACTGCAGACCCAGTTACGAGTTAAAAGAAAGACTCTAACTAAAAAATATGCTACTCTATCTAGAAAGAGAAGTAGATTGTCATCTAGGAGGAAGGCAATGACAACATGGTTGTTTAGGGCGGGTGGTTAGCGTTAATTGCAAGTTTTCTTGTTTATTTATTGATGACAGAATCATTAGGATGTATAATACATGTACTTAATAAAGAAAAAATGTTCTTGCTAACAAGGGTGTCAGATTGGTCATTGGTGAGCCTTAAGGTGATGAAGATGTAGTAGATTTAATGCCTCAGATGCAATGCAACATATTTATTCTTAAGAGACACTCCTCCATGTCTGAGAGATGCACTTTGATTCTCCGTTATTAAGCTTTATGAAGTTTTAAAAGGGAGATACGAGACCTTAACTAAAGAAGTTAAAATTGTTTGCTTGCTAATAAAAGGCCACTGGTTTCAGATAGCCGATGCTCTGAAATCATGTTTGAAAACTTTCTGTAGGATTACAATAAGACTTTTCTAGAAGGAATCTAATTCGTCTTTTTTCTCTTGCTTTGAAAAAAGTACTGTTTAATTGTGGATATATTTTGGAATCCCTCATCTCTTCTTTCTTTCATGTTATAAAAGGTGAAAGATTAGTAACTAAGAGAGATTATAATTACATCATTGATCTATTTAAAACTGCAGAATCTTCTATACATTTTTATAATCTATATCACATTTCTTTCTTCTAATGTTCGGAAACCAGTGTTATATTAATACAGACTGGTTGTATTGGATCCAGGTTGGAGGGCAAGTCTATATGATGATAGCCCTAGAACCTGTTTTCCATTGAGATATGGTAGATTTGGTTTCTTTCAGTGTGATCTGATTCTGGAGACAAAATTGCTATGCAAAAAGGATAATTAGGGGTTTGAATCTTGAAGTAGACTACCAAAAGTAGATTTAATGTTGTTTTCTTGTGGGGAAAAAAAAATTCAATGTGCGCATAGCTCATGACTCAACTCTGACTTTGTCACTTTTCATAATGTCAAACCCCAGTTCAGATGTTGAAACCCATCCATCCTTTAGATCCTTAAAGATCACATAAAAAAATAGAATAGAGAAGTTGATGAGCTGGGAAATGTTACAGTAGCCAGTAGTCTAATGCCTAGTGTATAGGTCTAGCCTCACCTCCTTGTCCTTATTATTTTACTGCATATATTGAGTTTACTTAGGACCTAATGAAGTTGTTAAGGATAAAAACTTTTACGAACTTGAATTTATATATATATATATATATATATATATATATATATATATATATATATATATATATATATATATTGAGAATACACTATCTGTTCACTGTTCAGTAATTAGTAAGCAGCAGTCCTCATATTGATGCTTCCAAAATGTAATGCATCTTATTATTCATGCAAAATGGAATATTTTTTGAATGTGATATCGAGATATCGCTTCAACTGCTGTAGTCACTAACTCTAAATATGGACCTAATCATTTTCCATAAGAAAATTTAAAACATTTTTTATTGCCTAAAAGGTTCATATTGTTCAAATATTTTTAGGGTTTTTAGCTATTAATACTAACAATACGATATCTGAATTGGAGTGCCAGAATGTCTGATGGCCATATTAGAAAGATCTTTACATTATTCTGGACCTTTTTCCTATTTCATGGCTGAAATTTACATATTATTTTTGGTTACGCAATCTTTTTGCATCAGTAAAACTTTTTGCTTGATGCGTAAATGGTCAATTTCTGAATTACATTTTTGGAATAGTGTCCTGTGGTGATCTTTTTGTTGTTCGGATTATATATCTATATTGTTTGCTTCTTGCAGGTATTACTATAGCAGTGGCCTGGGTTATTATTATGATCCAACGTCAAAACTTTACTGCTGTGCCACTTCAGGAAAATGGTATTATTGCTGCATCCTTTCATGTCACTATATAGTTTGTTCTCCTTTAATATTTACCGTACACTTGATATTTTTTGGTCAATCACTTGATAGTTGATATGATAAGTCTGTAGCTCATGCATATATATTTTTTCTTACTGAGATCTGCATTTTAAAGTTCAGTTTCATTTAGCACATGAATTAAGAAAAGTGTCCTTAATGTAAATTATTTTTTAGAACTTCTGGTTACTGCTCCTCTGATTGGGTCTAAGATCTGAATCAGAACGTAAATCAGGCTTAATTGGAATATTGCAGAGTTAGATGTTGCAGTTGGGAACCTTACTTATTTTTGGGTAGGTCAGGTTTTATGAGTTACAGCAAAAAGAAATGTGTCAGTTGGTCACTGGCTTGAGACTCATGGACGAGCCAATTCCCAACATTAAAGTATCATGTGTTTCTCCTTCAGTCGCACTCTTTGGACTTTGTCATTATAATGAGGTGGCATACATTCTTGGATCTTGAATGATCTTAGAAAGGCTTTTCTTTGGTGCTGGACTGCTAGTGATTATGTTGTAGGGTAGTGATAACTACACTATTACTACTACACTAATATTACAAGAGAGAGTAGTGTGGGTCCATTCTTTTCAACTTTTTTTCAAAATTGATGACTCATCATCAAGAGACCTCGCACTTCTCTTTCTTGTAGTGTAGAAGTAGTGTAGGAGAGAGCAGTGTAGTTATCATTATTCTATAGGATTTTTTTTTAAAATAGACCGATTTTGCTAAATATTTAGCAAAATCGACCTCTTTTTGGCCTGTTGGCCAAAATAGGTCGATTTTAAAAAAACACCTCCCAGAAAACATACGGGTTTTCTGGGAGATTAGTGCCCTTTAAAACATACGGGACTAGTAGTCCCGTATGTTAGTCCCGTATGTTTTCAGCTAGGCGTTTTTTAAAATCGACCTCTTTTGGCCAAAAAGAGGTCGATTTTGCTAAATATTTAGCAAAATGATCGATTTTGCTAAATATTTAGCAAAATCGGTCTATATTGATTTTTTTTTCCTATTCTATATTGTATCTGTATGTCCCCAAGAATCCCATGACTGTAGGATTTCCCATCTGTTAACTGGCCTTTTAGATGATGGTAAGACCTATTTCATCAGGCTGCCTTGCATGGTACTGAGCACCACCCCTGATGTTATCTATTTGTGAAAGTTACTCAAAATCTTTTATTGACCCTTTAAAAATAGAGTTGTGTGTAAATTGTGATCCAAGGTTTCAGATGGCCATGAAGTTTTAGCATCTAGAAAGATCTCTGTTTCGATGTGGTTAAGAATGAAAAAGTTAAGAGGCAGGTCATCAAGTCAATTAGTAATTTAACTGATTATAATTATCGGATTGTTAGTTTGGCTATCTATGCTGATATTGAGAAAAGATGAAACACTAAATGAGCAGGCACTGGCACAGGAAGAGAATACACACAGGAGGTGTAGTTGGAAGAATAAGTATATTAGTTGGAAGAACAAATACATTAGTTATTTGAAACCCAACAGTACGTTGTTCAATATGGCATTAAATTTTAGATATTTTGGTTAACCAATTTTTTGAAAATGTAAATGTTGAAAAGAAGATAATTGCTTATTTTGTTTAATATGGCATTAAATTTTAGATATTTTGGATAACTAATTTTTTGAAAATGTAAATGTTGAATAGAAGATAATTGCTTATTCGAAAGCATCAACCGCTACAATCAGATTGTTGATGGAATGATGGTCATATATTTTTCTTTTCTGGTTGCAGGTACTCATTCAACGAGCAAACTGGCGAATATGTTGAGTTTCAGAATGCTGATGCACCTTCTACAGAATCCTGAAGGTGTCTGGGAACATTTGAAGGCTGAAGGCATTTTGGGACCGGGGAGTCATGTGAGAGTGAGTTTGGTGGAAGTTACGTAGTATGTAGAAAATGTATCGGGGGACTCGGGCTTTATCTGGAGATGTTTGGCGCACACATGCACAAGACTGAAGCTAATTTGACTAGAGACATCTGCCAGTTTGTATGTGTAGAATCAGTGAGTAGAAGATCATACTGTATAGAGGATACGAAGTTTCCTACTGATACCAAGTCTTGGTGAAAAAAGAAATTTGTTTGTGCTGTATAATGATGTTTGTTAGCACCTTCGGTTGCCTTTCTTTCTTTTTGTTTCTCCCCCTTAGGCATTTCGCTTCTGTTTTCTGATAGACTATTTGCTTGTTGATGATGAGAAGATTGCGAATTGCAACAAAAGTGTGAACTTTTTTGGTTTTTTGCGAATTGCTCTGTCGTGGCGCATTAATGTGGTCCTCGATTGTGTATAACATTCTGTGTGAGCTAGACCTCTAGTTTGCATATGTTTTATTTCGTATTCACGGTAGAGCTTGTAGAAACCGCGGAGATTTTTCTTTACTAAAATAGATAGAGATTAATAAGATAGCAGATAGGACTCCGTGGCCCAATGGATAAGGCGCTGGTCTACGGAACCAGAGATTCTGGGTTCGATCCCCAGCGGAGTCGCGCTTATTCGAAAATGTCTTCAATTATATTTTTTCATTCCCAC
>BQKN01067266.1:459150-484080 GCA_022839385.1 Asparagus kiusianus
GGCAAAAACGGAGCCTGAGAAGCCATTTTTGCCCGAAAGCCTGACACCGTGTCAGGCTTTCGGGCCTTTTCACTCTTAAAATACAAAAAACAAACAGCCCCTAAATAAGCGACACCGCTGTTTGGTTGGTTTCTCATTCTAGGATGCTGGAAGTACTCGTATGGGAGTTGAGGGATCAAGGGTACACTCTAAGCATTGAAGAACTTGAGTGAGAGTTTCTCATTTTGGGATATTTATTTCCCCCCCTTTTTCTAGGGTAAATTATTCCTTATTTTTATTTCAGTAATCGTTGAGATTTTAGTCATGATTGCTCATTTTAGTTACTGTATCGGTTAATTTTATTCATGGGAGCAAAATGCTGCACACGGATGGTGAAGGGAGAAAATGGTTTAGTGGCGCATTAATGTGGGTGACAAATTCATCTAAGGGGTCAGCTTAACGATATCAAATCTCTTCAATTCGCAGATGACACAATTATTTTTTGTAAAGCAACAGAGTCTGATATAATCAACCTCAAATCGATCCTATATCTATTTGAAAACACCTCTGGATTGGCCATCAACTTTGCCAAATCCAACCTGCTCTACAGCGGCAAATCCTCTACCAAAGGAGCTACATTGGCCAAAATTCTGAATTGCTCTCTCGCTTCCCAACCCATCAAGTATCTCGGTCTCCCCCTTAAACGGGGTTCCCTCTCCAGATCTGATTGGCTTCCTCTCTTGGACTCCCTCCAGCGCAAACTCTCATCATGGAAAAGTAAACTTCTATCCGTTGGGGGTCGTCTTGTCCTGCTAAAATCGCTCCTATCCTCATTACCAGTTTACTACATGTCTTTTTTTAAGTTGCCTCCATGGGTCATCAAGAACATAGATCGTATCAGACGTAACTTCTTATGTGGTAAGGCCCCAGGCAACACCAAAGGCAATAACCCAGTCAATTGGAGGACTGTCTGTTCCCCCAAAGCCAGTGGAGGTCTGGGTGTGATCAATCTTCAACAATTCAACTCTGCCCTCCTATCCAAATGGTTATGGCGCTTCTTAGATAACAACAGTTATGTAGGAAGGGTTCTTCAATCGGTCTACTCATTCCACCACCATAGCCCATCCTCTACCAATCATTGCTCTAAAGTCTGGAAAGACGTCCACTCATGCTCAGACATTTTCTCACCCTTCATCAAATGGTCTCTGGGTAATAGGTTATCCGCCTACTTTTGGGAAGACAAGTGGTCAGGTGTTAACACTTTAGCAAGCCTCTTCCCTCAGGCTTATGATCTAGCCTTCTCCAAATTCGTCCCCATTGCATCTCAAGGTAGATTCCATGAGGGATCATGGGTTTGGCAACCCATCATCAGGCGTCCCAGGAACGTCGAGACAAGAAGCCAAGTGTTAGCTCTCCAAGATTATCTGGCCTCCCTCAACCTCGTCCCTTCATCCTCTGGAGATTGCCCTGATCGCCCCTCATGGTTGCTAACCACCTCCAGATCCTTTCAGTTAATTTCCTTCGCCGAACTCTAGCTGATGGAGGACTGAGATCCAAATTCCTCCATATTATATGGAACAATTTCTTGCCGAGTAAAGTTCAGATCTTCTTCTGGCTTCTTAGTTTCCTTAGACTGAAGACCAAAGATAGACTCGTCTCTCAAGGGTGGCTAGCAGACTCAAGTTGCAATTACTGTTCAGAGCAAGAATCTCACGACCACCTTTTCTCCTCTTGCCACCAGACTCAATTAATCTGGTCCCCCTTTCTTCTCAAATTAGGTATTGCCTCTCTTCCAGCCAGCACAGAACAGTGTCTAGCCCTATGCTCAGATACCTCAATCCAAGCATCTGTCCGCCTATTATGGGGTGTCTGCTTCCCTACCATCAGTTGGGTTCTGTGGCAAGAGCGCAACAACCTTATCTTCTCCAACATCTCGTCTTCTCCTCATAGCATTATCAAGAAATCTGTTAACCTCATTCTCCTGTGGGCATGGGCTTCCACCTCCAAGAAGTCGATCAAGATTCAAAAGCTGATTCAAGCCGTGGGTATCTCAGATATTTTAGAATCGAGTGAGGACAGCAACTCGATGACATGAGCCGTAGATGACTTCCAGCTGGTCACTATTCCTGCTCTTGGATCATTTTGGTCTCCTTTTTGGGCCGTGGACAGTCTCCTAGTTTCTTTTTGTTTTTTGAGAGCTAACCACTACAGTTATATAGTTGTTTTCTGTTTTCTTTCCAAGACATCTACTACTGATTTGACATTTTTTCCACCTCAGAGACGTCGCCACAATCAGCAGTAGATATCTTCTTTTGTAATCTCTCCTGACTATGGGTTTCAGTAATATATTGATAGGGAAATCCCTATTTTCACTAAAAAAAATGTGGGTGACAAATTTGTACTACCCATCCCTTCTCTTCATGAAGAACAAAAACAGATAGAGTGCTCGTGTACCTCCAGAATCTTCATCCAGTACAAATACTAATCTTTGTTGCAGGTTTCTTTGTATTCGAAAATAAGATAAAAGAACTAACTTGGTTAAAATTAAAACCAATTTGGTTAAAATTAGAACTAACTTGTTATAAAATAGAACTAACTTGGTATAAATTAGAACTAACGTGGTATAAAATAGAACTAACGTGGTATAAATTAGAACTAACGTGGTATAAATTAGAACTAACTTGGTATAAAATAGAACTAACGTGATATAAATTAGAACTAACTTGGTATAAATTAGAACTAACGTGATATAAATTAGAACTAACGTGGTTAAAATTAGAACTAGATTGGTATAAAATAGAACTAACTTGGTATAAATTAGAACTAATGTGGTTAAAATTAGAATTAACTTGTTATAAAATAGAACTAACTTGGTATAAATTAGAACTAACTTGGTATAAATTAGAATTATCTTGGTATAAATTAGAACTAACGTGGTATAAAACAGAACTAACTTGGTAAAAATTAGAACTAATGTGGTATAAAATAGAACTAACGTGGTATAAATTAGAACTAACGCGGTATAAATTAAAACTAACGCGGTATAAAATAGAACTAACGCGGTATAAATTAGAACTAACTTGGTATAAATTAGAACTAATGTGGTATAAATTAGAACTAACGTGGTATAAATTAAAACTAACTTGGTATAAAATAGAACTAACGTGATATAAATTAGAACTAACTTGGTATAAATTAGAACTAACGTGGTATAAATTAGAACTAACGTGGTTAAAATTAGAACTAACTTGTTATAAAATAGAACTAATTTGGTATAAATTAGAACTAACTTTGTATAAAATAGAACTAACGTGGTATAAAATAGAACTAACTTGGTATAAATTAGAACTAACGTGGTATAAAATAAAACTAACGTGATATAAATTAGAACTAACGTGATATAAATTAGAACTAACGTGGTTAAAATTAGAACTAACTTGATATTAAATAGAACTAACTTGGTATAAATTAGAACTAATGTGGTTAAAATTAGAATTAACTTGTTATAAAATAGAACTAACTTGGTATAAACTAGAACTAACGTGATATAAAATAGAACTAACTTGGTATAAATTAGAACTAACGTGGTATAAAATAGAACTAACGTGGTATAAATTAGAACTTTGTATAAATTAGAACTAACGTGGTATAAATTAGAACTAATTTGTTATAAAATAAAACTAACTTGGTATAAATTAGAACTAACTTGGTATAAATTAGAACTAACAAGTTTATTTATCAACTAGTTATGCATATGAAATCCTCTACCTATATGCCAATAAAATGCACAATTTATTTATCAGCTAGGTGAAAATGTAACAACAATTTGTAAGGAAAAAGCACAACAAATTATGATTGCATGGTAAAAAAAAATCAGGTATAGAGTTTAAGTGATTAATAGTGCCATAGAATCAGAGAACCAGAGGAACAATTTACTGACAGTTATAGAGTATAAGCTATAAAGTAATATAAGTGCAACAAATTTACATATACATAAAATTATCAGGTATAATTAATGGGGAAAAGTTGGAGATAACTACAATAATCTAAAATTCATATTACAATAGAATCAGCCACCAGAAGAACTACACAGTACAATTTACTGGCAGTCGTGGACTTATTTATGCTATAAAATAGTGATAGCAGTAACTTGTTAGTTCTAACATCTCTCCAAAACGCTGAGCGTGTTAGTTCTATTTTTAACGCCTTCTCGCTCACTTCCATATCCTTGACCGCTCTAGAAATTCTCATGTTTTTTATACATTAATAGTCAATGCGTACAAGAACCAGAATTTAATGAAAATGAGCGTGGATTCAATTAAAAAGGAAATCTTTTCTCAAGGAAAGAAAAGATTCGTCATTTCTCACAGGACTGACCTCTAAAAGATTGAAGATTTAGATCCCCGTTGCGATGGCGAGTTCTTTTGGAGCGCTTAGATCTAGGTGAAGGATTTAAGAGAAGGGAATCGATGAGATCGAGGTGGCCGAATTCATAGTGGAGTCTTGGAGGCTGAACTTAAGGCTGAACTCGAGGGCGAGGTGGAGAGAGGCATCGACGAACACCGACGTAGTCGAGGGCGAGGTGGGGAGCGGTGGCGAGCTACGGCGACGAGGTCGGACAGAGGAGAGGAGGGGAGGCGGCGACGAACTCAGGGGAGGCTTGGGGGCCTGGGCGGAGGCGGCGACGGCGAGGAGGGCCAAGGCCAGAGCGACGAGCTTGAGAAAGCCCTTGGTTTTAAAGAGAGAGGAGAGAGAGAACTGGGTTTGAGGGATTGAGGGATTGAGGGGAGGAGATAAAGATATTTTGGAGATTTTAGCTTAGCTGTCATGTAATAATTGCTAAAAAACGGCTGCAGCACAAAATGTCACACTTCAAGGGGCTGAACCACATGAGGAAACTAGTAGAGGCTGCAGCACATGAAGTTTCTGCTTTTGGGGCCCAGACACATTTTTTACAAAAATAAAAGGAATTTTTTTTTTTTAGTATGGTCCGTGTCAGATAATCAGAGAGACGACTAAATTAATTTCGCCAGCTCACTCTGTCGCCGCATTGCGCACGTGGCACAATAACCGTTCCCACGTGTTGCGGAATCCCTACGACACTCACTCGGAAGAGGACAAAGAAAAAAGGGGCGCAGCGTCCATGTGCGTTCTGATGATATCGACAGACCTACACGCTATCCGTATCTTCGCTCTTTTTGTGCTTTTTACTTTTACATTTGCAGTTACACCCTTCACAAAATAACGTATTATATGAACGTGCACACCGAAATCGGATAAGGCCGCTACATACTTTGATTTTGTCCGACGGCAACGTGCATTATATATTCACGAGCATATTAGCTTTTCTATGCTATATTGATATTGGTATGGTGACTTTATGAAATTGAAATATAAGTTTCTGGCCAGCAACAAAAAATCCGCAGACTATGCGTAGATAAGATTGAATGCTTATAATGATACACGGAATGAGACATACATTTGAATATTAAAAAATTTGCAAAATCGACCTATTTTGCTAAATATTTAGCAAAACGAGTTGTCTTTATGAATATTTAGTAAAATAGGTCTATTTTATAAATTTCTTCTTGAATATTTCATCACGTGTAAGCTATATTTTGTTTCACACAAGCTGGGGATTAGCTAGAATCTTAGCTCGCAAGCATTTTATTTTAAGATAACTTTGATATAAATGATATCATTACAAGCATAGAGACATGTCTAAGTATTTTATGTTATGTGTACATGACATGAGCTATCTATTATTACCTTTCTTTCCGGATCATTCTCATTCAAATCTTATATCTGTAACTTTTTCATCTTGCAAAAAGGTTGACTTTTGAGAAGCTATATTGGCGAGTTTTTCCTTTTCCCCCCCCCCATAAAACAGCATAAACTTTTCAGTTCACTCAATATCTACACGGTTTTCTTACGGTCTTGATTAAAACTTTCGTGATTTAATAATTGCGAATGTAAAAAATTAATTTCAAAATCCTAAATTCATTCCAGTTATTAAATTTTTTTAAGAGAGTAATATAATGAATTGATTTCCTAACGGCATACCGGCTCACACTATTCGCATGTAGTCGACATTTAAAATTTAGGGCATTCAATTACTGGGGACCTAAAAAGGACCCCCGACCCTCACAAATAAATTAATTGAGGAACCAAATCTTATCCAAAAATATGTAACACATGGCCCTCATGTCTCCGTTGTGATTAGAAACGGTGTAGATGGTTCACACTGGCATTTCAAAATTAGTTGTGATTAATTCATAATGTAGATTAGTTTATGCTAAGCATCTGACTCGATCACTCATTGACTCGGAGATAATCAAATATATATGCTTCCACGTTGCTTAGGCGTTATCCTGTTCCTTTCAACAAAGTTAATACTTGATAGCTAACATCCTCATCTCATGGTGCTCACTAAATTGGGATAATATTGATAACTCTAGGATTAATTATTCAGTACCAAAGCCTTGAGATGTAATTAACTATTTTCAACAATATTACCACTAGTCTTGGATTTGAGAAAATTCCACATGATATGCTGCATGTGGAAAAAAAAAATTTATTGTTTCACATCATCATCGATTAAAAAAATGAATATAAAAAAATTTGAAACTTTATAAAGTCTAAACCGATTGAAGATTCCCCTTATCAATCTGGATATAAATAAATAAGTATTAATGTAGTGATTGATTATTGATAGACCGTTGATTTCTATTCGCTGTAAGGAAAAAAAATGAAGAAGACTTTTTTTAAATCAAATCATCCTAAACTCCTTTGTGAATTTCTTCAATTAATGACACATTGCCAGCTGTTATTGATTAGATATTAAGGTTCTGTTTGGCAAGTTCTTAATTGGATTTGTGGACACTAAATTGGTTAAAGAGCTAAAATGGTGCTGTGTGAAAAGTGGATCAAAACTGATCTCATTTTTAATTCATTTTCCCCTCTGATAACTTAATTAGATAATTAGGAGTGGACCACCTCCCATTATGGATCAATCCTAGCCTATACTTAAGAGAGGTTGATCGGAAGAAGAAGGTTAAAGAATTGAAATCAGGAAAAGAAATAATAGAGGCACACTTTAAAGGCACACCACCAACCACACTCCCTCTCTCTCTCCAGTGCAGGGGGCGCCCCCCCTCTCATTTTTTTTTTTAAAAAAATCACAGGTGGGGGCCCCCCTGTACTGGAGAGAGAGAGAGAGAGGGAGTGTGATTGGTGGTGTGACTTAGAGTGTGCCTGTAGCGCATCTCAATCAGGAAACAGAGAGAGAGATTAATATTAATAAATAAATAAAAAGGAAAATCATACCATATAAAGCAAAGTGCAAATAACTAAATACGAGCCAAGCACTATTCTGCTCAAACACATATTGCAAGGGACGTACACGCAAAATTCCCCGCCCCCTTCCATTTCTATTTATTATTATATAAACCCCCTCCTACTTCCTCTCTGAAAGCATCACTTCACTCCTCCTGCCTTTAAAAAAAAAAAAAAAAAAATCGGGGAGAAAATGGCGACCCTAAAAGTCCCCAGCTCCGTTCCATCTCCGCTCGAGGACGCCGATAGACTCCGAAAAGCCTTCGTCGGTAATGACATTTATAGGGTTCGGGTTTTCGCGCTCTCTTCAATTTTTGTTATTTTTTTTTCCTAATTTTGGATCGATCGCATTGTTTTTGTTTAGGATGGGGAACGGACGAGAAGACCATCGTATCGATCCTAGGGCATCGTACGGCGTCCCAGCGTATGGAAATACGGCGAGTGTACAAGGAGTTGTTCGGCGAGGAGCTGTTCACGTCCTTGGACAAGGAGATCTCCGGCGATTTTGAGGTAGCTTTCGATCCTCTAGTCTAGTGTTTTTTTTCTATTATGGATCGGTAAAATTTGAAATAACTGCTGGATGATCGTAGATTTGGAGCCTAAGCGTTTATAAAAGGGGTTAATTTTCAATTTTATCTGTATCTGATCAGATCAAAATAAACTAGTGTTTTATTTATTGCTTGGAGACCCATTATGGATCAAGATAAACTAGTGTTTGGCGGGTAAGTTTGTAGCTTCTAATAAGTGATTCATGATGAATTATAATTCCGGGTAGATTGGGGAGTAATTGACTTCACGGATCATCGCAGTCGCCGGAATCATCGGTTCTGTAACTCTGCTTAATTAAACTGAAGCCTAAAGATGCAGAAAATAAACGAAAATTCCCTTTTTCTAATGACTTTTCTGGATTATGAATCTTAAACAACTAATCATACTGTTCCTAATCGTGTCGAGAGCAGAGAATCGTGCTTCTGTGGACCTTTCATCCCGCAGAAAGGGATGCATTTTTGGCGAATGAGGCAGCAAGGAAGTGGAACCCAAGTAACCGTGTTCTGATTGAGGTAGCTTGTGCTAGGAGCTCGGGGCAGCTGTTCACAGCAAGGCAGGCATACCATGCTCGATACAAGAGATCCCTTGAGGAGGATGTTGCTGCCCACACAACTGGGGACTTCCGCAAGGTATATATAATTGAGTTTAGTCTTAGTAAGCTTTGTTCTACCAGCATGAACCTTTTCAGTTCTAAATTGTTATTTTTGTTCTTTCAAGGGCACAAATACATATTAAGGAATGGCTTAGTGCAGATTAGGATTCTTATATAATATTGATGTACATGTAGGCACAAAGTTTGAGTGGTTAGATTGTTCTACCTTTAAGTGTAACTTCTTTTAAATGTAATATCTTTAAGTCTTTTCCCTAGAAATGCTAGCTACTTTATTGATGCCTGCTTTATCCATTCTAAAAAAAAGGTAGACATGTTAGTCCCAGTAGCCAACCCAGCTGAAGATGGATGCCAAATAAATGAAGGGAACATAATCAATATCATGGATCAGGACTATTCCAAGAGCTAGAGTATGGTATATCTGAGAAGCCTGTTGAAGGAGTTGTGAGTATTCGTCATCAGTTAATTTTGTAAGCATTTCTGTGATGTAACTTGGCTCATGATTTAACCTCCCAGTTAAGAAGGCTCCATAGGAAGTCTGACAAGTTCTCAATTTCAGCCCTCTGTATATCTTTCAATTTCTTTACAGGAGGTGGTCTTGCATCAATTGAGAGCCAGTTGGTGGTCACAGATGTGTATCTTCAATAGAATATCAAAAGCTTTGAAACCAGATTGTCCTGATTCTAATGCCCACACTATACATTGGCGGATCCAGATGTCTGGAAAGTGTCGTCGCTTCATAATTAACAATTACAAAAATTTATAATCATACAATTGAATCCCAATCTCATAGTTTATCAGTAATATAATCGCAGCTTGGAGCAAAGTCTGCGGTTTAACATCCGATTTTGTATTGCAATTCATCAGTTATACAATTTTTTTAATAAAATATATGTCAGATTAGAACTTGTGAAAAAACCACAATACTACAATCACTATATCCCACAAAACTAAGCGACA
Organism: Asparagus kiusianus; assembly: GCA_022839385.1. Taxonomy (NCBI): domain Eukaryota; kingdom Viridiplantae; phylum Streptophyta; class Magnoliopsida; order Asparagales; family Asparagaceae; genus Asparagus; species Asparagus kiusianus. The sequence continues at coordinate 468,584 of BQKN01067266.1, forward strand.
TCTTTCAGTAATATAGTGACATCTTAAGTATATTATAATCCTAATCTTTGCCTAAGTTGGGGTCTTGGAGCGAAGTGGTGTCATATGACACCACTTGGTCCATGGTGGATCCGCCCCTGACACTATGGAGCATTTATCTCATCTAGACATATCATGGGACGATCCTCGTGTGTAAAATGAAGTACATACGCCTTTTTGTGTTCTTAATGTAGGGAATAATGTGCACATTTTTCAGAAGCTTAGGCATTTACTCTCATCTAATGTCTCTGATTCATCCTTTACTCTTGAGATGGTAAATTTCGGTTGTATGATATAATTTAAAATTCGAAGTACTGGTCTTATATGAATTTGTATGATGAGTTTGTAACATTTACTCGTTCTATTTCCATTCTCTAGCTTTTGGTTCCACTTGTTAGTGCCTTCCGCTATGAGGGTGAAGAGGTTAACATGACGCTTGCGAAGTCAGAGGCCAAAATATTGCATGAAAAGATTTCTGACAAGGGTTACAACGATGAAGAGCTTATCAGGATTATTACTACCAGAAGCAAGGCCCAACTGCTTGCAACTTTCAATCACTACAATGACCGGTTTGGTCATCCAATCAACAAGGTATAAGCTACATGCATTTCTGTTGTGCTCCCTGCCTTTCCTATTCTTATAAACCTACTATAGGAGCTCTGAGTTTAATTCACACTATAACAGTGTCTTTGATAGAATGCCAAAATATACAGCATGTGCAAAAGTATTTTATATTTGCATTCTAGCATAGTCCTTGGAGGAAAATGTTGTGGCATTTTCTACATTTCAGAAACATTAATCTGTGAGCATGACTGCAGCTAGAAGGCTGTTGATTTTAAATGATATGTTCATCTTTGAATTCATATGCAGTACAATTAGCTCATTTGGCACAAAAGTTGGTTTTCCCCCCACCATAGTGCAATTACTTTAGGTCATCAGGGACGCCAGTGGGTCGACATTAGGTTACCGGAAAAAGATGGTTTTCTATTTTTCACCATAGTGCAATTACTTTTAATTGATCAAGGATGCCAGTAGATGAATGATAGATTACCAAAACAAAAGATGTTAACTGAATTGAATAATTTTTGGTAAAAACCACAAATTCAAGCTTCAATCAGGTGTTTGAAGCATCCATATTAACATTCTTGAATCTGAAACTCTTGCTATTATAAACCAACAAACTACGTCATAGACTCGTCTGATTAAATAAATTTCTATAATGACAAAATAGTGTTCAAGTGTCTAATTTTCCCGCCTTAATTTCACGATAATTATTTCAACTGCGATAGAAAAATTAGAATTTACTCCTAAATTCGGAATTATCTTTTTCAGGATTTGAAATCTGATCCTAAAGATGAGTATCTGGCTGCCCTGAGGGCAACAATTCGCTGTTTCACTTGCCCTGCAAAGTACTTTGAGAAGGTGGTCCGCTTTGCAATAAACAAGCTAGGAACGGATGAGTATGCCCTTACTCGTGTCATAACCACTCGAGCAGAGGTGGATCTTCAAGAGATAAAGGATGTTTACCAGCAGAGAAATAGCGTTGCTATGGATCATGCTGTTTCAGGCGAAACTTCTGGAGATTACAAGTCCATGCTTCTGGCTCTTCTTGGTCATGAGGAAGCTTGAACATCGTTATCGTGCTCATTACCTTTTAGAGTTAATATCATTGAGTGGTCGCTTCGTGAATCATGTAGTACATTGTGAAATGAGAGAGAATAAATGGTTGAGAGTGCATGTCTTCCCCTGTGGAGTGAAATTGAGTTTGTTCATGTTGTGTTAGACTCTCTTTATCTAGTGTGGACTGTATTATATCAGCAGGCTGGCTGGATCAAAACCCCATGTATGTTTGTGTCATGGGCTTCCTGTCGAACACCAAAATGTCTCGGTTGAGTCTGCATTTCCCTTGACCGTTATTTGAACGAGGACTTGGTGAGAGAATTGCCCGTGATGGGATAACGGTAATTTAACAATCAGCTTGTTGACAGGGAGAGTTTGTACATTTCAACCGAAGCACTTACACGTTAGCAAGAGTCATGAATACTTCGAGATTTGTTATGAAATATTTTGAGATGAAAAATATGGGGATGGATTTTATGGGAGCAAGAGATACACTTATGAAATTATCAGCCAGGAAGGGGACTTTGTTGGTCACGCAATTTGTATGTTGAAAGCTCATGCTACATGACAAGGAAAAGTAATATGCAGGGGAGCTCATTTGGAAAATAACATAAAAGGTCAAAGTATTGAATATTTTAATCATATACAACAGGAAAACTTATAAAGCAGGATTGTATTGATATAAACAATAATATTCGACAACGTTAAAATTTTGAAGTACCTGGTTTGTTATTTCTATGTATATGTTTGACTTTTTACCCCCAAAAACTCAAAAAAGCACTATCATATATTTGGCTAAATTTCCACATGGGGTCCACATAATTATCGCTTCCAAGTTTATCCAAACAATGTGATACTGTCATTTTGGGATTCACAAGGATTCCTAACCAAAGTACATGAAAACTCAAACGAAAAAACTTTTTGGCTCGCGGTCCACTGGGGGGCCCACCCCCCCTGTTCCTCTCACGCGAGTTGGGGCTCGCGGTTGGACCGCGAGCCAAATAGCGGGGTTCAAACTCAAATGGAAAATGATGAGCTCAATAACCACATTCCATATGGCGTCATAAATGCTCTACTTTACCCAAAGCATCCAAACAGCCCCAAACTCTTAGGAGTTGATCTTATCAACTAATCTAACATTAGGTAAAAACCCACTATTCCTCGAGTTGTTTAATTTTCAGCATCAATACTTTGAAATCCCTCAAGAATGTTGAGGATTGACGCTGCTCAACCGCTGAACATTATTAGCACAGGGACAGGACAGGGTGGCCCACCTTTCCAAATATCGATCGAGAAGTGAAAAATTTTCACACAGCTACAAAATATATATAAAACTCACAAGAGTAGCATGCCCAACACAAAGTTCATTCTACAAAAAAGAAAGGGATACAACAAAATTCATAACCATTTCAGTAGCAGAAAGCTAAGGTACCGTTATTACACCTCATCACCATTGCATCCAAGCAATTGTTTTGACAACAGGACAAGTTTATAAGTTTAGATCATCATCTAGAAAACAACATAGAATAATACATAGACTGCCTACGACCCCCACACAAAACACCTAAATTAGCCGAAGCGAGATAAGCTTATTTTACACGTACCCTACAACATCAAAAGCTACATGCATATAGAACTGCCAGAAGACGTACAAATGGAATCTCATTCCAAAGCGCTAAAGTTCTGAACTAATGTACTAAAAGAGATTGGAGACAACAACAGAGGCTTCTTCTTGACACAAGAATTTACACTCACTTCCTTAGCTGGGTACGAGAGAAGATCCTCTTGCAGTATGGGCTGGTTCGAAGGATGGCAGCATGGGGCCGAATAGCATTGACCAAAGCAACATTGAGAGGACCCTGCAAAAGGAGATATCAATATCAAAAAATTTGTATAGAATTTTTAGACTCGTTTATTGGGTTTGAATACTGAGAGACAAGGGACCTTGGTGTGTGCCAACGCAGACTGGATAACATAATTGGCATAAGGATCCTGCAGCAACATCTCGAAGCGATTAACTGAAAGGAGTTCAATTACAATCCTTGCTTGAGCATTGTCGGTGAAAAGCTTGAGGCATTTCTCCACCACGTTACTACTGAATTTTTGAGTGGAGAGGTGCACATAGTTGCCTTCAAACTGGGATGCCAAGTTTGATGTCGCGGATGGGTTCTTCAGGTCAAGAATAAATTGAACAACATAATTTCTGAAAAATAAACAAAAACATATTATACTAGACAAATGGCAAGTGGATATTGTTGTGAAAAATAGCTTGATATCTATGAACATCACAACATATATAACCTTATCAGTTCATTAAAAATAAAATTCCCACTTGTGTTACCCACTTATCGCTAATTGAATGTGATCTGAGATGGATATCCTTGAAGGAGTGAATAGAAAACAGGTTCACACTTCTCCTGATCAGTGCTATTTGACGCTTGTGCTATCACGAAGAGTGCAGTGCTAAATTGATGACCTCTCTCTACATTACTGAAGCCAGAAACTATGCAGGTAGGAATCTTATACTAGCGATAGAGTTAGGAAGTACATCTTAAAAGCTGAAACATTTGGGACCTTAAGGTTGGAGAAACTTCATAGGGATGTAGATAGATAACAGCGGCATATATCAGGTTACAGGAGGTAGTTACTCTAAACCAAAGGGTAAAAGTTATACTTACTAGTTACTAATTGCTTTCTGCTTCCTCGCCCCTTATTTTTTGCAGTAGTTTTGTGTCGAACTTGACATGGGTCTACCTACACTATTGATGAGGTATATGATACTATAACACTTTGCTTCTGGTGGACCTATGACATCCATGGATCTCCCTTCTAAGTTCCATTCATTTCTTTTCAATGAAACAAGTAGGAATTCCCCGTTTCTTTCCAAACGAAAAATATTTGCTTTTAAATAAAAAAGAAGCAAGGATCAGTCTGGAAAAATCTAAAACAGTTTATAAAATGAAGAATTAAAGGTTTATTGAAAGGAAGTCGTAAACATAGTTGATGGGTTTTGCGAAGTATTCGGTGCCTCAGTTCGATTTAGCTAGAGCAAAGGCAGCAGAAAAACCCTTTGAAGTGTTATTATTTTGTCATAGAAATGCAGAGACTAAAATGAGGTAAAAAGAAAAATCAGTAAGGTAGCAATATGCAACACAATATAAAATTGATTTGTATAAAAAGACTTTCATTTACTATTTTATAAGAATAGTTAAATAAGTAATAAAATGTGAAGAATGATATAACTTTTTTGCATTTTAGATACATGAATGAATTTTGTCAACGAAATACCCAGCCAGACCACAAGTTTCAAATAATTTCAAAAACTTAGATCAAATGTTCAAGACAACTGAAAAGTGGCTGTTATTATATTATGTTCAGATGGAGTTGGCAAAAGACCTTTCAAGCTTTATATTTCAGATTGATTCTGCAACAATATTTATCTAGTTATATCCATGAGATTTAGCAAGTTTTGGTTGCAACCTACTCATTGACTAATATGTTTAAATGGAGTTGGCAAAAGTCTTCACTATAGATATTTGTGCAACTTTTATGAACTAGCCTTTCTAAGGGCATGTAATTCTGGAGACGGCTAAAAGCTACTTTTCTGTGTGTTGATTCAGTTTCTACCATGATATTGTAATCTGTGTCCATATGCCCTATCTTTTAGAAAATTTACCATGTCTCATGTTCCAAGTCTGTGTCTGCACCAATACAATATCAGTATCCATGTAACATAGTTTAGTTCTAATTCATTGAGAATGAAGTTGATTGAGTTTCTACCACATCCTCACGTTATTATTATTATTATTTCATTGGATTCATGAAGTCACTACTCTTTGTGCTATCTTTTCAATTACTAAGAATGCGACAATAGGAAAAGAGCCAGGCCATGCACAAGGTGCGTGGATCATGTGGAAAGCAAACAGGTGTGTGGGGTTATTTCTGTTCCTGAAACGTGGAATAATAGGGGTATGCTCATTGGATGCATGACCAATATAAAACAAATACATTAAGCAAGTAAACTAATGGAACCATAAAGAAGTCGTTATGTCGATTTATACATATGCATCTGCATGTATACCTATATTAGTTTGGTACTGAATAGACTAATTTCAGTTCAGAATTGAAGTTTCCGAATAAGTCGACATTTCAGTACTAAAGTTGATTACAATATGAATATGGTTCTCCTTAATTGAACTTTTGCCTGATCCATATCTGTCTGGACACCTCGCGGGTGGCCAATGATTAGGTGTTGGGGACTTCGACTAAGAGGTACAAGGATCAACAGAGGTCTATGTCACCCGTGTCCCCAGTATTTATCCAGTGAGTATTGTTTTGCCCTTGCTACTTACAAGAGCCCTGGGTAGCATGGGGGGCCCAATGGCTTCAGGGTTTCACTTGTATAATTCAAGCAGACATGGTATTGGGGTGGGACTCGGGCCCTCCAAATTGTATTGGGATGAACTTATAAGACCCCACAGGTGACCACAAATATGTAAGGGTGTGCTGTCGGTAGTAGTGCGTGCTCCTTTGTGGTGGGAGAGGTTAGACTCTGAAACTCGCCCTTCTATCGTTGGGAGTGCTCGAATCCTAGACCTAGTTCTTCATGCCTGATTGACCATGGTTCCTCATCACCAAAAAAAATCAGAATCCGGATATTGATGTTGCTCTAGAAAGAACCCCTTAACCCAAGCAAGGTTGTGTTCATTTTTGTAAAAAGCAGGAAAAAGCGCTCAAAAAAACGATAGCAGCTCCTTGCGGCTCTGGTAAAGCCTAAGAGAGGCCATAAAGCGCTTTTGAGACAAAAGTGGCCTAAACACAACCCGAAGCGGCCTAAAAGCGGTCCAAACCGGTCAAAAGGCAATCCAAAATCGGTCGAAAAGCAGCTCAAGCACTAGTGTTAGGAGGTTGAACCACTTTATGTGAATCTTTTTTCTTCACATTTACATGGTTTTTTGTTCCCCTTTCCTAAAAGAATTCTACTTAAAAGTTTGGAAGAAACTTGGACCAATATAATGATGATTGTAGTTAATAAATATGTATTTAATAGGTATTATATTTAATAGGTATGCATTTAATATCATCGATCAAATATGTTATTTCTAGAATTTGTTTCCTACATGTTTTTATTTTTTGCTTATTTTATAATGTTCAGATTTTTCTTAAAAAGTTTTGGAATTTTATCCATATTTAAGATATAATAAGATTTAAACCGCTTTCCACAACCTTGGTTGTGTTATTTGGTCTCTTACATTCATAATATATTTATAGAAAGGAATGTGTCCCTCAAGCAAGAGGGAGGGTAGTCTCTAGTAAAGGATCTGGGATACTTCACAAGTTGTTAATCCGGGCCTCTTTCAGACAGCCATAAATCATATGGAGCAAGCAAAGAATGAAATAATGGTGGACAGACTATTTCTAAAACAAATAGAAGTCACGATAAAGGTGACAATTCTACTTTTCTACACAGCAAAATTCTGTCTTTTGAGCAATATAGTTGCTACAAATGTTAGAGATTTCTGTATCTACCAAATACATGATCAATTACTATTCTAAGAATATGGTCATCGTCATCCTCTGTTGTGCATTGGGTAGCAGCAAAGCATAGTTTTAAAAGCCATCAAGGCTTCCACCTAGGCTCAAGCAGTACTTAGGCCGCCCGCCTAGGTCTTAAGAGAACCTAGGGAAGCATGGGCAATTATGTAGAACACAAAGCTTAAGACTGTTATTTAATGTCCTCCACTGCCACCCACCTCCACCTACCTGCCTGGCCTCCTCCATCAAACCTCCTCCAGCTTCTCCAACCTAAGGAAAATCCCCTCCACCCCCAGTTAAACAAAAAAGAAATTCGTCTAGACCGCCCTAGGCGGCCGTCTAGGGCCTAGGCGCTAGGCGTCGGGTCAGCGCCCAGCGGTGCCTAGCGCTTGCTGTAACATTGAGCAAAAGTAACAGTTTTGAAATATATATCAAATTGAATTGGTAGATCCATATGTATAAGACATTAAAAACAACGTACTGTTTCTCATTTACTAAGGTGCTATAAGTTCACAGGATTTAATGAAAGGCTTCAATCGGCAACAAGTATTTTTGAGCTTTCCATGTAGCAAACCTTTGCGTGTTTTTCCATATCTCTGTTATACGGCCAGCACACACACACACTAGCTCATATCCCTTCCACAAGCTATACAAGCCAAAGAAACTCATAGAATATTATGCTTGTCGGGGAATATTTTAAAATCAGCAGATTCGGTATACCAACTGCTACAACTTAAGCCTGAGAAGGGCAACCCATTTTACCTAGAAGAAAAATGGTATTACTAACAGAAGTAACCTCTGCTACTAAAACATTATGTTCATTCCCCCATTTAATAATAGAATAACTGAAGATAATATGGACGTTAGAAAGTTATTGTTCATAATTATCTTTTTTTTCTTCACACAGTTTTATTACGACCCAACTGTACATATGACATTGATGAGATAAATGTTGAGATCTGTTTCTTATGAGATGGCAAGTTGATGAATGCATAAAATAAATGAAAACGAAATGGCAAATAGAGCTGGACGATGATACACACTGAGAGATCAACCATATTAGAGGCGTTGTTATACGTTAACAATCTAACTATATTTTCAGTGAAGAGGACTAGAGGATCTATATATAGTGGAATAAAAGTGGCGGTACAGCTTAAGGGGATACTGAAGAAACATTATAATCATACTGTATACAGCACAGTGCAATAATAATTTTAACTATTTAAGCTCTAATATGATGCACAAAGTCAAATAGATATCAACCTATCCCATAATTCCTATTCCAGTAATACTGGAAAATGAAACTAATTTTATACTAAATGAAAAAGAAATGAATATATCAATGACGTCAAACTTGCGGTGGTATATATAAAAAAACTTACCCAAAGGCATCTTGCGCCAGAAGCAGCCCGTTAGCAGCAATCTCATTAACCAAGTGTGCTCGGTATTCTCCAGTCGAAAAAGTTATGCAGCGTTGCAGGACACAGCATCCATGTCGATGAGTTGCAATATCAACGCAATGCTTTGCAGCAGCATCAAAAATGAACTGGGCAAATAATAACATGGATAACAACGTGAATTTCATATTACAAATATAAGTAGGATAGGTTAAACATCTTACATTGGCTACTTGATCATACTAAATGATAAAATAACTAAAATTGGATAGCATATGTATAATTGTCGCTTATCAATATTGGAAAGAGGAACCAAGTTGATACATGAATTATCGCCAAACTCGAAGGGAAGAGTTCAAATGTATACTTTGTTAACATTTCAGTAAGCAACAAGTTTCTAACAGTTGCATGCTGGTTAATATTGTACATTTTTTTTGTTGCTCTTTCTTTTCTCACTTGTTTAATTGTAAAGTGCATAAATCAGATGGGCATAAATGAATGTCCATTAAGCAATATTTACGAACATAATGAGTAAACAAGACAGCAGCAGAGAATCCAACTGACAAACATCCAAGATCATCCACCAGCAAACATGCAGATGAGAAATATATAATATATAATATTATATATATAGAGAGAGAGAGAGCAAAACTAGTGTCAACTTAAGTGAATAGCAAAAAGTTGTCCACCAAACTTTTTAGGCAATATTAGCCACTCATATTGCCTAGGGATCATTGCATGATATGAAAATATTTTTTATATTAATAAATGAGTGGCTAGAAAGTTTGGTGGACATTAACTTAAGTTGATCGGAGTCTTACTTATATATATATATATATATCTTTATACCTTGTTATCTTCAGCTGATAGAGATTGCAAGCAGCGTTGGACGACGTGATTTCCATTCAAATCTTTGATGAGATTGAGGAAACCTGGTTTAAGGGCTGAAACAACTAGCCTGATTTGCTGCTGGGTTTTGAGAGTTTCAATCAGCTTCTGCACTGCTCTTGTCCTGAAACAATGTAAGCAATCCATAAAGCTAATCAGATATAAGTAGATAACACATAATCCCAAGTAACTTTTATATTCAATTTAGTTAGCAACGCCTTGAATTCTTAAAGAGAATGAAATTAAAATTTAACTAGGTAAAATAAATTGAAGGACTCAGAAAAGATCAAGGGTATCAAAGGAAACTTAGGATACACATGACTTAAAATATTAAAGCATCCACTGAGAAGAGAAAGCAGTACATAAACATACAATGAATCAAGCATATCACAACTAAAATGAATAAAATCCAACTTAGAGGACAAACAGCATAAATAATTTAGTTGAGCCAACAGATGAGGTTTCAGCCTGTGAAATGATTAGTGAAATAAAATCTTATAGTAGATGAATTGAAAGGAAAAAGAATCTAGAGAGTAATAAAGCCAAAAAAACTAAGTAATAGGCATTTCGTAGGAGGTATATAGTGAGTCCACATAAACCGAACTGGACGGAAACTAGCATAATTTTTAACATAACCAGCAACAATTGCCTCAAAACTGGACAAGTATTATATGAATATTTAATCAAAATTAGAAAGTAAACCACACGCCCGATAAGAAGAGATCAAAGTGAACGACTCAAATATAATGCAGCTGTTCACGTCTTCAATAGTAATATGTATTTAAGCGAACTAGCTGATAATGAAAATAAATTCGTCAATACAAGTTCATATGCAAAGCAAGTTCATAACAGATTATAATTATGTGCAGCGGAATCAGGTAAAGATCAAGTAGCTTAAAAGCCATAGACTCTAAATGATAACCAACCTAGTTTCTGACATAACTAAGAACAGGCAACCTAAAATGTGTATCTTATCTGATAATTATCTATGACCATTAAGGAATTAAACCTAAACCGGAACATCTAATCTATAAAGTAGCTGATAATGAAATTAACTTCGATGCACCTGTGAAAATCAAGTTAAGAAAACAACATAATCTGAGTTAAACAGTAAGTATAGTGTACTATGACCAATCCACCTGACCAACATTGATAAAATAAGTTATTATGAACGAAATCTGTCAATAAAAAATCTAGTAGTGATATTTTAGATTGAAATTGACAATACCTGTGAGCATTCAGAGTTAAGAACGCAATATAATCTAACAAAACATTTAATCTAGTATATTACGGAAACCCGCTAATATGACCAAATGTAGCAAGAAAAATAATTATTATCCATGAATCAAGTCTATATAAAATATCAAACAGTAATATCACAGAATGTAAAAAAGCCACCAAATGGTCCATTCTAGAGACACATATAGGCGGGTTCAGTGACAGAATGAGCAAAGAAACTATGAACACACAACCTCCATTGAAGCTAGTCACGCGTAACGCATGATCCAAACCTCAAAACTATTCATTGTTTTCATAATCTTAAACCAAAATCACTGGCACACGATATGAACATGCAGTCAATAACAAGCACCCATGAACACGACAGCACGCTGCATAGTGTTTAACTGATTAATTAGAAAAAAACAAGTCAATATAAAACTCCAGACGACATAAAATAATCTAGCGCATAATCTAGCACATGTCTAAACAATCAATCTAAACAAGAACTGATTCGCCAATCCCCATGAACAGAACGTACTGAAACAACTGATCAATCAAAAGAATCAGCCATTATTAGCATGCAAAACTATTAATCTAAACACTAACGTAACAGCACACCCTATCCAATGTAAAACAGTGATTACCCAATATAAAATGCCAAACAGTATAAAATAATCCAACGCATGTCTTAAAATTTAATCTAAACAAAGGCTAATTAGGCATTATCAATGAACCCAGTGTAGCTAAAACATGTAATCAATCAAAAAGGGGGGGATTAAAAAGAAAAAGAAAAACCAGCCACTACCCATGAATCAAATGCAAGCACAAAACGCAGGGAAATTACCCATGAGTGTTCAACGAGACCCTGATGATCTCCGACGGATCCTGAGTAAGCTTCAGCACGATCTTCACCCTCTGCTCCTCGGTGCACACGTCGAGCAGCTTCTGAACCAGGTAATTCCCAAACGGGTTCATCATCAGATCCGCCACGTGGCCGATGATCCCGTTGAAGATCCGGTCAACGTCCTGCCTCCTCCCCTCCTCAAACTTCCTCTGCAGCAGCCTGCACCCGCTCTGGTCCTTGGCGCAGTGGTAGACGTAGCCCGGGATCTCGACCAGGTTCTCGAACTTGACCGAGCCGGGCCCGAGCCCGTCGAGCCTCTTCTTGACGCCGACGCCCTCGTGGGCCCGGCCGCCGTCGAGGATGAAGGTGGGGTCGTCTGGGCTGTACAATGCGGGCCGGGCTTGGGCCGGAGGGGGGGCCGTCTGGGCCCGCCGGAGGTAAGCGTGGTGGATGTAGGGGTAAGCGCTGAGTGGGTTCGGGTTCGGGTTCGGGTAGCAGTTGAGGTTGAGGTTGCGGAGGCGTGCGAGGAGTTCGAGGGCGTTAACCTCGTCGCTGATGGACGACAGCGACGATGACGGAGACGTCGACGTCGACGTGGACGACGACGGGTCGGTCGATGGGTGGGCTTGGATGGGTTGATGGTAGGCGGGGGGGTAACCGTAAGGGTGATGGTGATGGGCGAGGGGGGGCGACGCGGCGATTGGGATTTCGCTGAGAAGCAAGTCCATCTCCTCTTCCGATGGCTTCTCAAGCTTCATGGGTTTTTTCTCTACTTTATTTTATCTTTCCTTTTTTGGTAATTTTTTTGGGGCAAAAAAAAGAGAGAGAAGAGAGATTTTACATACACAATGGGTTTTTTGGGGTGAGAAGATGGGGGAGTGGAGAGGGGAGGAAGACGAAGGGGGGAGGGATGGCTATTTATAGTCTGTGGGTTTATGGGCTTTTTCCTACTATTTATTTATTATTTTTTGTTTTTTTGTTATTTTTGGTATTTGTTGAGATAAAAAGGGAGGTGTTGAGATATTGCGGGATTTTTTTTATCAGTGAGATTACCGGCGGGTGGGTGGATTTATTCTTACCGCTTTACAAGGGTTTAGCCGTTTAGGTGGCTCTCATATTGTTATTGTTGTTAATCATTAAAAACCCTAGGTAAATTTGTATTTGCATGTAAAAAGAAGGGAAAGGGAGGGATAGATCATAAGAGCTGAATCTTGTAGTAGAGCCAAGAATTGGATTGGATATGGTTTTGAATCTCGTCTTGTGATAACACCGTCTTCTATAGTTTGGCGTATGCGCCGTGAAGGAATTTGTTTAGAGTACAAAGTTTACATAAATATTGTATTGACTTGTTAGATTATGATCATTATTAAAGGTCAAATGTAAAAAAAATTTCCCCCTTTTTTTTTCAGAAAGTGCTCTTCTTATCGCGTTGGCAAATACATGGATGCTTACTACTCGCTCAATGCGTGCTAGCTAGAATATAGTTCAACATTGTAAAATGCCCAAAAAAAGAACCATAACTGATCGGGGAGGTTTGCAAAATGAAAAAAATCTAAGGGGATATATTTAAGAACCACAATTAAGATCCTCAAAATCTCAACCGGTGACTTTAACAACTTGATATTATATCCTTCTACTCTTATAAAAATATTTATCCTTTTATACCACAGATATCTATATCTCAACAATTTCTTTTGTTTTCCATATTGAATTCTTAGAATGGGGGGAAAAGAATAAAAGATTTAGTCAAAATATCACCTTTTTAATATGTCCAATATTTAAAAGATGAAAGGATTTGTCTCTAATTAGGGTGCAGTTATATTTACCTAGTCGTTTCCTATTTGTTCTCCGTGAGTTTGGGTTTTAGATTAATTCCTCTTGGACTCATTTTACTCAGTCCCCTCTTTGACTAAGATTTAACATAATCTTCATCATCCTAATTAAATAAATCATTAATTAGCCTTTAATTTGACATAAACGCTTCATACTCATCCCTTCAAGGGCACTGTTGTCTACCCATTTTTATACAGTATTGGCAAACAGGCCCAGGTGTCGCGCTTTTACTCTATTCATGGGCTGTGTGGAGCCAGGAACGTGGGGGCCCGCACGAAAAATGGGCCCACTAAGAGTGTGATGTTCACCGATCAATAAAACCCGTGATTGATCGAGTCCGAGGTTGGCAACGATAACATAACCGTCTAAAAATGGAAAGGGGTCGCAGTGGTGGGTCCTAAGTTCGTGTTGTCTTCATGTATTCTTCTATGTTTGGTTGCTGGATTTAATAAAGGGCAAATTTCAAATAATCTCTCGTAAGTTTAGACATCTCTCACATGGAACCTCTTTGGTTAACTTTCAAAACGTCACAAAACCTTCTTAAATTTTATTTGTAAACCTCCTAACTAATTTTTAGGATATAAAATTATAAACCCTCAACATTAATTACACTTTGAGATTGTTGTGGAGGGATAGAGACTTTAAGATGGTATTGGAGCAATATGTTCGAATTATGTTGGCCACGAACTTCTAATCGGTTTAAAAAGAAAAAAAATTGATACTATTGTGTGGCTCTAGGTTTCTCCCCTAAACACAGCCCTCAAAATGCAATGACGTGTTAGAATATAAGGGTCTGTTTGTTTGCCTAAAAAAAGTGGGAAATCAAAGAAATGAAAAACTATTTCTAAGAAGAAATGTTTTGGGAGTGTTTGGTTTACTAAAAAAAGAAGGAAATCAAAGAAATGGAGATGGGATGGGATGAGTTGTCACCTTATTGTAGGATGATGTGAGTGTTTTTTTTTAAGAAAACTTGTTTTAATGTTGTTTGGTTAGCGAAATAAAATAAGGAAATGAATTATAAGAAACATATTTCTTGTAATAGCTTGTTTTCTTTTGTTTGGTTCATTCTTAAAAATAAGAAAATAGATAAGATGAGATGAGTTATCATTATATTGTTGGATGATGTGACCCACACTTAAGAAAATTGTTTTTCTAGTTTTTTGGAAGGAAGTGAGTGAAAATAAAATATTAATGAGATGAGATGAGTTGTCACCATCTTATTGGATGATGTGAGTGATTTAAAATGATGAGATGAGATGAGTTGAATGATGTTGTGGATGAAAATAATATTTTATTAGATGTGGTGGATGAGTTGTTGGATGAAAACAATATTTTATTAGATGTTGTGGGTAAGTTTTAGGGACGGAAATGGATGGAATTGTACTTTTTGAGTTTTCTTGGATTTCATTTCTATTTCTTGATTTTTTAGGAAATAACCAAACAGGCTAGTATAATCCGCTATAATTTCAAAATTTTGGTGTCTCGTTAAAGGCTTTAACGGCTTTACTTCCAACTTACATTCTAACTTAAAGGAGAGTTTCCCTTTGGCTTGAAGTATGGACGTTCTAAGATAACCCCTTAACTTTCAAAATTTCACAAAATCTTAATTATGTTTTGTCATAAGGAATTTGTTAACAAGTATCTAAGGACCACTTGTTAGCAGAATAGAGATAGAGAGAGACGAGGGAGAGTGAGTCTCAATGCCCCACTAATTCCCTCTCTTCTTCCAAACCTCTACCTCCCATGCTTAACTAATTATTAAATTAATATAAAACTATAATCCTTGATCCTCATCATAACTTTGGAGTTTTGGTGTAATGGTTAGAGGAACTAATTTTAAGATGGTATCAGAGCAACCCCGCTCGACTTGCGGGGTACGCTAGAATTAATATAAAACTATAATCATTGATCCTCACCATAACTTTGGAGTTTTGGTGTAATGGTTAGAGAAACTAAATTTAATCCTCGTCAGGAAAACCCTCAAACTAATGTTGTTAAGGTTTTTTTTATAATGTTTAAATTGAAGGGTACTTCCCAAAACTTAAAGTGGTTTTGCGACATTTTGAAAATTAAAGGGAGTTATTGAAAATTGCCCAAACTTAAGAGTGGTTTTATGAAATTAACCCTTTATTAAATATGAC
>BQKN01067266.1:515932-530925 GCA_022839385.1 Asparagus kiusianus
GCTGTTAATTTGTTTTAGATTCACAACAGCTCAAATCTTTTTAGTTTTTTAGTTGTTGAAACAGAGTTTTGTTGTAACAGAGTTAACTCCCTGTATTTATATGTACACGACAATTGAATGAAAGAAATAACAAAAAAATTCATTCTTCCTTTCTCCCTTCCGTGTTCCCATTTTTTCACAGCCTGCAAGCAGCATATGCAACCTCAGGCCTACTAATATTCACAGAAAACAAATAATTTACTTATGATCCGTGCAGCATGGATATTTTTGTAAATAGGTGCAAAATAAACATTTAGCAAAAAATATCATAAAAAATCATTTTACAGTTATCAATTATCAATTAGAAGAAGGTGACACCTGCAATTGAAAGGTCTGACACATCGTCAAAGAGAGCAATGAAAAACCATAAGTTTAATAATTTCACAGTTATCAATTATACCAACCAGAATGGGTTTATGATTCCCAAATTCAGTTTCATATTACAGTAGATCCAAATATGTATATGTTAATATGAATTGTCACTCTATTTAATACCCATTAGCGTTCAAGAATTTATTTCCACTGGGAAGAAAACTAGATACTACTTTAGTAACCCCAAAAAAAAATCTGCTTACTGAACAGGAAATTTTGTGTTTCCCAAGATGATTACCATAATAAAAACCATAAGAAAGATCCTAGCTTTCAAAGTAGCTATCCTAGATGTCTATGTTTTGATAAAAACTCAAATACTTGCTGATCAAAACTCCTAAGCGCACCAAATCAATACGCTATAACTAGATCATAAAACAAGGTAACAATCTCCAACAAATTCATCATCAAGTTATAAAAACACATCTTTAGGTCGAAACACCAGTAGCAGATCTAGAAAAAAAATTTAGAGGGGCGGACCATAATTATATATTTATATAAATGAAAATGAGCTACTAATTTCAAATGGGCTGAATGAAAACAGGCAACTAGTTTGTAACAAATGCAAATTGGTTGAAAATTCAAAGTCGGGTGCAAAATTTTTAAAACTATAGGGGGGCAGATCTTAATTGTAAGAGGCATTAAAATGTAATTTGTAGAATGTTAAGGGTCTAACCGCACCCCTAATACACACTATGCATCCACCCATGGAGACATCATCATTTAATTAAAGAGAAACCCTTGGGGATATTAATCAATTGGAACATTTTTTATAGAAGTACAACAATTTTAAGTATGGAATATTTTTTGAAGGGGGATATTTTAGCGGGATAATTAGGAGTAATTTTTTAAAACATGATATTTTAGTGGGACAATTGTTAGTATAATTAGGGATAATTTACAATAATCAAGAAGCATATAAGTTGTGCATTTTGATGATAAGACAACTATTTACAAATTTTAAAAATTATTTGTATTAATAATAATTATTTTCTTTAGTGCTAATTAATATTGAAGAACTATTGGATAGACTATAATATATTATTATAATAATAATTTGTAATTTTCAATTTTTTTGGAATTATTATTGTAAATAAAAATCTACAAAACAAAGTTTTCCTTCTTTTCTCTTTCTTTTTCGATCTGCCAGAATTTCAATTGATTTTTAATAAAATTGAATTTCGTAATTTTAATTTAAATTAATTATACAATTCTGATATTTAATAAAAAAATTGAAATAACATTAAACAAAAGGGTAAGAAGAGACATGATATAATCTTACGGTGTCGTTTGAAGAGGATGGAGAAATGAAATATGAAAAATAAAAAAACAAATAAGAAAGTTCTAGATTTTTACCATCTACTTCTAATTTAAAACTTGGACAATTTGAGAGACCGGAACTCTCTCTTTTCTGCATAAACATTACAAAAGTGGGATAATTTTTTACCATCATCCCAATTCTACTTCTTATCAAGTTCTAGCACGGTATTAATTTTATCCTAGCTCTAGTTCAATTGACTAACACTGTAAAAATTTGTCCCGCAAATTAAATTACCTCAGCTCTAGTCTAGAGTCCTACTCGACTAATCCCCTTAAAATTTCTCCGGATCTCACCTTTTGAGCACTTTTTCAGCCTCCTCCTCGCTCATCGGACCTCCAAACATCACCGGAGTGATCCCACTCGCAGGCTGAAAAATAAAATCCATTCCATATTTAGAAACAAGAAGCTAATCATTCCAAAAATAGGAACCCTAGAAAACAAATTTCACCTTGTTCGTCCGCCTCGGCGCCGGCGTCACTGACTCCGCCGCCGCCCGATCGGCCGGATTCTCCGACCACGTCAGCAGGTCGGCAGTCGAGGCGTGGGGCTTTCTCACGGGAGTGCTCCTCTCCATTCTCTCTCAAGAATTCTCTCTCTCTACGATATTCCAGGGTTTCTCAAATTTCTCTCTCTAGAAATGGGAGCAGCTGCACAAAAAAGAGTGTCCTTGAGACTGAATTTGGGCTTTCTCTCTCCTCTCGCTTTTGAATTTATAGATATATTATTGCTTTTGCTGTTGTTTCTCTCTCTCTCTCTCTCTCCACGCAGCGGAAAGAGTGAGCTGGGCGGATCCCGTCACCGCCGCTGTAGGAGAGACGTTTTTAAGGATGATTTAAATTTCAAATATTGGAAAGGTTTTTTGCATTTAGCGACCTCGGTAATATGTTATTTACGTCGGCATCAGTATCACGCGTTCAACCCTTTTTACCTACTTCCCAGAACAAGCACCTAAATTACCTACCAAAAAAAGTTATTTATTAGTCATCCCATTACAATTATAAAAAGGTAAAATGCTTCTAGCCCCCAAAACCCAAAAAACGTGTTTCCTTCCCTCAAGATTTTGTCAACGGTTGTTTTGCCCCCAAAAATAAAGATTTTGTTCTCTGAGCCCCAAAAACACAAAACTCAATAGATTAAAATATGTGAATACCATAATACCTCTCTCTCTTTATCATGATATTACTGATAGTTAAAATGATTGATAGGCATTGTTATTTTATTATTTTTATTTTTTTATGATTTTCATTGTTGATGAGAGGAACTAATTGTTTTGTTTGTATTGGGAGATTGTTAAGGTGATGGTTTAAATTGTTAATGTTACGGGTTTAATTGTTAAGGTTACGGATCAATTGTTAAGGTTATGGATTCTCTCTCTCTCTATCATGGTGTTAATGTGATGATAGTTGAAATGATTGATGGGCATTGTTATTTTATTATTTTTATTTTTTATTATTTTCGTTGTTTTTGTTTGTATTGGGAGATTGTTAAGGTTACGAGTTTAATTGTTAAGGTTACGGGTCAATTGTTAAGGCTATGGATCCATTCTCTCTCTCTCTCTCTCTCTCTCTCTATGTCTTTATCATGATGTTACTGTGATGATAGTTGAAATAATTAATGGGGATTATTATTTTTATTATTTTTATTTTTTATTATTTTTGTCGTTGATGAGGAAACTAACTGTTATTTTTTGTATTGGGAGATTGTTAAGGTTACAAGTTTAATTGTTAAGATTACGGGTTTAATTTTAATTGTTAAGTTTGGGAGTTTGGACAAGAGGTTAGGGGTTCAAACCTCTAAAGCCACAATATTTTTAAAATATTCGTTGTTAAGGATAATGGTTGGTAGTAAATGTTATGCATTGGTTGTAAAGGTTATGCATTGGTTGTGAAGGTTACGGGTTGGTTATTAAGGTTACGAGTTGATTGTTAAGGTTATGGGTTTGTTATGTAGGTTATGAGTTTGTTGTTAAGGATATGCGTTGGTTGTGAATGTTACGCTTTGGTTGTGAAGTTAACCTACACAACAAACATGTAACCTTAACAATTAAACCCATAATATTAACAATTAAACCTGTAACCTTAATAATCTCTCAATACAAACAAAAACAATTAGTTTCCCCATCAACAACGAAAATAATAAAAAACAAAAATAATAAAAAACAAAAATAATAAAATAACAATATCCATCAATCATTTTAACTATCATCACAGTAACATCATGATAAAGATAGAGAGAGAGAGAGAAGGGATCCATAACCTTAACAATTGACCCGTAACCTTAACAATTAAACTCGTAACCTTAACAATTAAACCCATAACCTTAACAATCACCCAATACAAACAAAAACAATTAGGTTCCTCAACAACAACAAAAATTATAAAAAATAAAAATAATAAAATAACAATCTCCATCAATCATTTCAACTATCATCACAGTAACATCATGATAAAGAGAGAGAGAGAGAGAGAGAGAGAAAGAGAGAGAGAGAGAGAGAAGAGATCCATAATCTTAACAATTGACCCGTAACCATAACAATTAAACTCGTAACCTTAACAATCAAACTTGTAACCTTAACAATCTCCAAATACAAACAAAAACAATTAGTTTCCCCATCAACAATTAAAATAATAAAAAAACAGAAATAATAAAATAACAATCATCATCAATCATTTCAACTATCATCACAGTAATATCATGATAAAGAGAGAGAGAGAGAGAGAGAGAGAGAGAGAGAGAGAGAGAGAATGGATCCATAACATTAACAATTAAACCAGTAACCTTAACAATTAAACACGTAACCTTAACAATATTCCAATACAAATAAAAACAATTAGTTTCCCCATCAATAACTAAAATAAAAAAAAATAAAATAATAATTCACATCAATCATTTCAACTATTATCACAGTAACATCGTGATAGAGAGAGAGAGAATGGATCCATGACCTTAACAATTGACCGGTAACCTTAACAATTAAACTCGTAACCGTAACAATTAAACCCGTAACCTTAATAATCTCCCAATACAAACAAAAACAACGAAAATAATAAAACAAAAATAATAAAAAAACAATGCCCATCAATCATTTCAACTATCAGTAACATCATCATAGAGAGAGAAGGGTATTATAGTCTTCACATATTTTAATCTCTTGGGTTTTGTG
Source organism: Asparagus kiusianus (assembly GCA_022839385.1). Taxonomy (NCBI): domain Eukaryota; kingdom Viridiplantae; phylum Streptophyta; class Magnoliopsida; order Asparagales; family Asparagaceae; genus Asparagus; species Asparagus kiusianus. Next base: position 520,825 of record BQKN01067266.1, read on the forward strand.
TTTTGGAGGCTCAGAGAATAAAATCTTTAATTTTAGGGGTAAAGCACCCGTTGACAAAGTCTTGGGGGAGGGGGGCACGTTTTCTTAGATTTTGGAGGCACCTCCTCTCTCATTTGCTACAGTGCACCGGGCTCACATAAGATTTAAAATTTTTAAAATATCATGTGAAGCCCGGTGCACTATAACAAATGAGAGAGGGTGTGTGGTTAGAGTTGTGGTGGGGGGTGCCCCTATCATTTTCCTTATCCTTAACTCTTACTAAAATAATCCTTCATTCTTTAACAAATTGAAGGAGTATAATCTCATTCGTTCCCTTTGCATTACCCCAACAGTTTTTTTTATTTTAAAGAGTTAGTATGGATAAATATGAGCTCCCATCAAGTTAATCTATCACATTGTATGTACAATAATGTGTCAGTTAACACGTTGGCAAAAGAAGAATACAGGGGCTTAGGGGCTGTTTGGTTGTTGTTGATAAAATTGTGTATTTATGACACAACTTGAAAAGTTGTTGTCCACCTCATCAATTTTACTTGTATACTTTTGTTTGTTTGTTTATGATTCCATTGGAATCATAAATTGCTTGTTTGGTTTGCAAATGTAACATTAATTATTTGTTTAGAAAGTGTAAAAAGTGGTCCCTACTCAAATGATCATATTGGTTGGAATTTTTTATTATTTTTTCTGACTTCAATGTCAGCTTCCCCCTAAAATCATGTCTTTTTTTTATGAAGTCACTTTACAAGCCACATCAACATATGAAATCACTTTACACTATTTTCACAACTACAAACAAACAATTGAAAGTGATGAAAGTTAACATTGGGACCCACTTTTTTACATTTTCCGGTAAAAACATACAACCAAACAACCCCTTATTTGAAAAGATCCCAAAGTTCAAATCCAAAACAAGAAGAAAGGTGCGGTGAGCTCACCGAAGGCGGTGCGCGTAACCTGTCACCTGACAGAGAGCGTGCCGCGGCGTGGTTGTGTGGGGATTGTTGGGTGGTGTATAACATCATACTAACGTTACCTTTTCCCCCAAGATTTGGAAATCAAGTTTTCCTGAAAAAATGAAAGCAAACGCACCCACTAACGCACCCTGGTTTACATGGTGGGACCCCCGCACATGGGGGTTTACGAAACACTGTTCAATGGCCGATATGAGATATGATTTTTTTTTTCCCCTGTTGGAGTCGCGTATTGTTACTTTCTCTTCTCGGGTAAGGGTGTTAGTTTGCCAAAAAAAAAAAAAAAAATGATTTAAGGACCCAAAATATGGGACCAATGGAGGGGATATGTGTTGTGTCTCCTCCCTATTGCATATGAGTTTGCATGACCAACTTATTATAAAACTATTTTATAAAAATTAACCTCCTCTCCAAATTGTTGAAAATCATAAGGAATTCTGATATTTATGTTTAAATAATAATAAAGTACATTCGTACCACTTTTGCATAAAATTTAAAATTGTCTACATTCTTGTATGAGTTTCACGTTTTCATAAAGTTTTTTATCCAACCAAACAAAAGAAAAAGAAAACAACCTAAACAACCTTTTTTCTATAAAGTTAGGATCTCATTTATATGCTTTAAATCGAACAAATAAATAGCAACAATTTAGAAAATTAGAACATTTTGAGTTATATATACTTCTCTTACAAATTTTTATAGACATACAAAAAAATTAATTTATTGACACTCTTCCTTTTCCTTTTTTTTTTTTATAAAAATCGAACCAAACAGACCCTTAGTGTAAATTTCACATAACACCCTTGGGCATTTCTCACATAACCCACTAACCTTTCAAATGTCAGAAAAAGAGCCCCATTAAGTTGTGGGGTTCATCAAATACCCCCTTCCCGTGTTAATCGCTTTTTAGAACCCCCCACCCCACCCCACCCCCACCCCCCCAAGCTAAATATCATGGATTTCAAATCATTGACTATTTTAAATCACGAAACATAATCAATCCCTAGCCCCTTGTTATCTACTTCATTATCTAAGATAGACAAGGAGAACCGTAAGTTTTTTGTGAAAAATTGAATTTGTCTCCAAGACATTTCTTGGGATCAACAAATAGTTTCTCGTGCATTTTCTCTTTAAAATTAATATATAAGAACATTGGATAAAATAAGCAAGATAGGAATTTCAATTTTATACTCTCTCTACAAGATGTTAACAATTTGAAATGTACTTATCTTTATTTGATGAAAGTCCAAAATTCGATCATCTCGTCCTCATCAAACTCCTTTAAGAAAGGTAGAAATGTAAAAACATTGTCAATTCACAAAGGAGATGGAATTTTCAACAACAGTTATAAAGTTGGTTTTACCTAATCAAATATTAGACCTTTTGTCCTCAACAATGCGGTGCTTCAATGATTGAGGGAACTAAGGCGTCAAAATTTTCATTTGTAAAAGTAATCTAGGTGATAGCTTACCATGGACTTTTATTGTGATATAAGCTCTTTGACTTTGTGTCTTTGTGTTTCATTGAGCGGTATTAGATATTCCTCGTTTTAAAATTTTGACTCAAAAAGGGAAATTTCTATACTTGATGACTTCTGTAATTGAATTTTTTTCCCAAGACAACTTCACAAAAAAAAAAAAAAAAAAAAATCCATAACAATGAGAGATCAGTAAGGGTCCGTTTGGTTAGAAATTTTTTTCTCTTAAAAGCCTGCCAAAGTGTTGCTTCTTTGGTAGGCTTTAGAGGCGATTTTGCTTGAAAGCCTGCCACAAAGTGACACTTTTAGCACTTTTGGCAGACTTTCAAAAGAGCATTTCCCTCAAAAACAGGGAACCAAACATCCCCTAAGCGTTTGATTCGTTAACAATGTGATAATCTAGGACTTCGGCTCGAATTTCTCAGTCTTGAATCTTTTGACTGCATCATAATGAAATCATATCAAAAAGAGGTTGATCTACAAATGATTTGCTCACTAATCACCTAGTAAACTAGGGGTTAACTAACCTCACCGCCTCACAATATAATGCTTCTATGATAAGGTTTGAATATGTAAAATGCTTGTGGAGTGCGCACGAAGGGAAGGATCTTGGTTCTTATATCCTCACGTGAAGCCATTAGTTCTTTAAGGAACAAATGATGGGGGAAAGAGGGACCATAAGTTTGAAGAAGGCTACAGCTAGCTAGCTACTTAATTAGATTCTCATGACTAATAACAGAGAGTAGAGAAAAATTATGAGATTTTGTCCTCCATTAGCATTACCCTTAAAGATTTAAGGATTGAATTTATCGCCATAAAAAAAGGTTGTATTTGTTAGACCCAAGACACTCGTGGCAGAGCTAGCAGTGGCCCATGACAGGCCCAACGTCGTGGGCCTCAGCCCAAATTATTATTTTCTTCTTTTTCTTACTTAGATTATCCGAAATTTAGTGATGAACCTAACGTCACCTGGCTCTTATTTCTTTGGATTTGCATGGCTTTTCTTTGATCGACCTCCGAGTAGGGGTGCATTCGGTCCGAATACAACTCAGATATGATACTTATCATATTCATATCCGCTTACCTATCACGGATACATACATACCTCAGAAAAAAAAATTCACATCAATATATGTTAAAATCGGATACGGATACGGATATATATGAGGATAAATAAGCAGATATACATGAGGATAAAAAATAAATATGAGAAAACTAGATAGTATCGAAAAAATATAGTTTGTGTGATACAAATAAGAGTTCCTTAATATGTTCATTATATCTAAAAAACTAAGATTAAACATCTTGATCATCAAAATTATAATTTATAATCTAAGGATTAAAACTGTTGTAGCAGTATGCCTAATATGTTTTTAGATACTAATCCGGATACACAACAAAATCATAACCATATCATATCGGCTATACATTTGAGTAACCACATATGTATCTTAACTGATACGTTACAGATATTTCCTCAAGTACAAATATGATTTAGCACCCCTACCTCCAAGGCGTCGTTTGAGAGAATTTAAGAAAGCTGCTAGGTTAGGAACACAAAAAAGGTGAACTGTAGGGGCTCATGTGTAGGGGTGGAAACGAACCAAATAATTAACAAATAGTTCGACGATTGTTCGAATAAGTATTCGGTCATATTCGATTCGGTAGTTCATTTACCACTAAACAAATATTTTTTAGTATTCGAGTTTACTAACGAATAGAATTTAACCAAATGTATATTTGATTCGTTTGTCTATTAAATATTCGTTTAAAATTTGATCATAATTTATTACTTGTATTATTGCACATATGATGTCATATTTTTAACCCACATACCATTTCTACTTAAGTTTTATATATTGATTTTAAGATTTAAATATTCTTAAATATGTTTTCTAATTAAAATTTAAATTTAAATATATATACATCATATATTATAAATGAATACATTTTATTTATGAATTCTTATACTATTTAAAAATCAAATTCTTTAGTGGTATAAATATACTTTGATATTTGATAAGTATTCATGAATATTCATGAATATTTATCAAATACCAAGTATTCGAGTTCGAATTCGAAAAAATAGATATATGAATATTAGAGTTCACATTCGAATTCGATAATTTTAAACAAATACAAATACGAACACCTTAGTATTCGATTCGATTCGATCGTTTACCACCTAGAAAAAATAGGTTAGAAATACAGTAAAGGTGAACTATAGGGGCTCATGTGCAAAAAAGGGCGTAGAAAAAATCTGTTAAAAAGTGAAAACGCGCGCCCACCGTGGGGCTCGAACCCACGACCACAAGGTTAAGAGCCTTGCGCTCTACCAACTGAGCTAGACGGGCTTGTTATGACGAGTAGTAACGGGTATGTATAATTTTTTAAAATTAAAGGTCTCCCCAAAAGCTACAGGAAATCTATCCACCGAAATGCTTGGAAGTTGGAATGGAGACTAAAAAGGAATTTACTTAAAACTACGAACCTAATAATTCGAGAAATGCTTTCCTGTAGCTCAAATTTTTTTTCTCCCCATAAAATGATCTCAGGGCTATGAAACGTTGAAACGAACTACACCATCTCAAATCTCACAGAAAATCACACCCAGTCACCCCTCCTACTCCAAACATTTCAAAAATCAAAACAAAAAGATATACAAAAAGACTATCATTAACATCCACCTACACATGCATCAATCATATATAGTAGCCGCAGTTGCAGCTACAAACATGTCCTCCTCGCTCCCAATCCACCCACAACCCTCACAATCACACCCCTTGCGCTTCTCCCTCAACTCCAGATCCCTAACCTTAATCCCCATCCTCACCAAAAGTGTCGGCGGTTTACACCCCTCCGTCACCGCCAACGGGCTTCGCATCGCGAAGCTCACCCGCTTCTCGACCAACGTGTAGTCCTCCTCCCAAGCAGCCTCGGCCCTCCCCAGCATCTTAGACCTCGCTTTCATGCCGAAACACGACTCGTCCCTCCTCCACCTCAGCTCGAACAAAACGTTACGCTCGCGTATCGCCTTTTTTACGGGGTTCGAGGGCACGACGCACTCCAAGGAGGACTCCTCGCCCCAGTGCGGGTCTTTGCCCGCGCTTGGAACCTCTCGGGTATCTATCCTTACCCTCCTTCCTCCTCCTACGTAAACGTAGTATCTTATGAAGAGCTTGCCCGAGGGGGGGCTCGTATCGAGGTTTGTTAGTTTCATGACGTTCATCTCACATCGGAGTTGAGCCATGGTATGTTGAGAATAGTTGGCCGGTGAGGGATATATTGGTTGGAGAGTGAGTTTTGTGAGCGGGGGTTATATATAGAGAGGGCCTAGAAATTAAGTGGGTATCTTTGTGTGGGTAGAGCCAAAGGGAGAGATCTGTGTGAAACTTTAATTAATGAGGGATATGGAATATTGCTTCATGGAGTGAGTCGATCGTGCGTGTGAGATTCAAAAGAAGCATGATTAATTGCGCCCTTGACAATCTCCAAAGGCCAAATATAGCTGAGGGTCGTATTAAGGGGAGGTTTCATCCAAGATGGTGGTTAATGATATTGACGTAGTTAAATTTGTGTAACAAAAAGTTCGGAGGTTGGGCTTTAATGCCCAAAGCATTTTGACTTAAAATTAGCAAGTTTAAGACGGTGTGGAGTGGCAATCTAGTCATGGTTGCTATGGTTCTATGAGCCAATAACTAGGGCTCGAAGCTCACATTGGGTTTAAGTTTTGACTTGGACTAGTCGGTTACGTCTTGGGTCAGTCGAGTCGTGGACTGGGGGGAGGTAAATGGACACAATACGACGCAACGCGGAAGTTGTAGCCTCAGAATCCACCAAGGACAATCTTCGAATCCACGAAGTAAATATTGAAGAAAAACGAAATTTTATTAATCAAAAGTTATGCCTCTAGGGCTTACAAGACCCTACTTAAATAGAAAAGAAATAAGACTTTGACAAGGACTCAAACTCCTACGAGGACTCTTAACTTATCAAAAATAGTAAAAGAATTCCTAAAACATTAAAACTCCTAAAAAGACTCCTTACGACTAGGAAAGTCCATCGGTCAAATCTGAGATCAAATCGGCTTTGTTTCCTAATCAAAAACAGACTCCTAAAGCATTACCAAAAATAGTAAAAAAAACGGACAAAAATGCAGATATCTCTCAAACCGTAAGTGAGCTTGCCACTGTCCCACTTCGACATAAACGTGTCTGCCGTGTGTTCTACGTCACAATACAGAGAACCTTTGTCGTGTAGAGCCCATGAAGATGATTATTGATGTAAATATCAACCGATATGGATAAAGGAAATTGTGACAAACAAAGAAATTAATAGTTACAAGACCATTGGTCCGTCTACCTGAAAGAAACTCACAGTCCACTTCCCCTCAAGAAAAAATGACTCAAGGGTTAATGTCCTCATTGTTTATGTTCTCAATGATCTTATCCACATCCACAAGTCCCCTTTTACTAGTATATTGGAGATGGATCTGTTTCATATCAAGTTATGAGATTTAAATATGTACAGCCCCTTGGGTTGGCTCTTTAGAGAGATTTGGCTCTACTTCAGAGATCTTGGGTGGATCCAACTCCCCTTCATTTAATCCGCATATTCATCAAATCATCATGGGCGGCTAATAAAAATGAAATAGACATACACGGACTTGGGCTTAACATGTGGCTAACTCTCTATCAGCACCATAATTATTTTATACCTTAAGAAAGAGACGATTGTGTTAACTCCTAAGCTTTGCACTAAGGAACTAAACTAGAGCAAGCAAATACTTGTTGGGATCCTACTCCTTTACACACTTAAAAGGGATTATTATATTGTGTAGAAAGCCAAATCTTTGGGTAGAAAAATTTTTTGGAACGCAACTAAGGATACACTAGTCCACAAGAAATTTTGGGAAGATTATGTAAAAGATTCAGCTAACATATTTAATATTTTGCGCATCTACTTCACGAGAAATACTAATAGGCAATAGCTCTCTCTCCGAAATACTATAAATACATCAATTTCCATAAATGTTAGCATATACACACGGTATCCTCATAGTCTATGATCTTGTGAGAGACATCATAAGGTAAACAGATACGCGAGCCTCCGTTTAATCCAAATTAACACAAGAATTAGAATGTACATAATAATTGAAATCAAAATGTGCTAATGATGGTTGTAAATAGATCATATAGGGTCTAATTGGTCCTTTCAAGAGTCAAATGATAGCTTACTACATTCAGCAAGACCTACTCCAACTAACATGAGAAATCAAACGTGTTGTAGATTGGAAAGAGACCGGAGTTAGCATGAACACGAGAAATCGAACAATTTGCAGCGAGGGCCAATATCTTTAAGTAACCAGAACTGATTCCTAGAAGTATAATGGAAAAAATATAGACATTCTTAGTTTTAAGCATCACTTACAAGCACATTTGAGATCACCCACTAGTGAGATATATTGCATCATCAGACAATACCAAAGCGAATTTACACCAGAAACCATCAAGTTAAGAGAAAATACAACTCATGAATTGTTCAAATGAGAAAATAATGATTAAATGAATGACAAATGGAACTCACAAGTCATAAATTTTCTTAACACAAAGGGCATTCACAGAACAACATTGCCAAAAATAATATGAACAAAATCTTACAAAACCACTCTAGCCCCTCATGAACTCATCATGCAATGTTTTCATCGACACGATCACATCACCAGACAAGAAAGAAGCATTTAAATTATACAAACCAACTTCAAGCAGAGGTAAATTCATCGGTAGAGGTTCATTTCCAAACTTAACAGCACCTTTCACTTTTAGATCGAAAAACATACCTCAAACGGATCCAGAGAAACTTCAATCAGATTATTTCTACAAGTCCTCTTACAATGCAACATCTTCGCAAGTACCACAACTACTCACAATTCATCTGTTCCAAGAGTTCAAACACGATTTTAAAACAGGATTGAGTATAAAAGAAGGTAGAAGAACGTTGTTTACTAATTGAACTAATCATACAGAGTTTACAATAATGGAGTCACATATATATGTAATACGTCTATATGATGCTAGCCAAGCACAAGTACTTGACTTACAGAAGAAAGAGAAGCAAATTATAACTTTTAAGGTTCATGATCATAGTGTGATTTATCACTGTTTGTGAACTAAGTTTGATCATAAAATATGTCCAAATCAAGCCATCACAATTGGTGGCAAATTGAAGGTCAAGGTTTCAGCACAAAAGGGTTATGCAGTGAAGCCTGTAAGAACAATTTACAACCAAAACTGACACAAATTAAATAAAATACAGCGAAAGGTGATAAAGGAATTAACACTGAGCTTGATGTAGGGAAGATTATTTGTAAATTGAGCATATTAATAATGTCAAATTCTTGGTGGAAAACATTGAGGACTAGGTTCCCTACTCCTGTGTCATTTTGTCTCAGAGTTTCAAACATAGGATTTCAAGATTTTGAGAAAAGACAATCATATTTGAACTAAGATGACAATATAATTTAGAAACATGCTAACCAATTGGCAAAGTGAGTTAAAGTACTAAAAAGAAGAAGATTGTTGATATAAATAAAGCAAGGAATGAAAACATCTCGCAATGGCCACAGAATTGAGGATGACAAAGGGTGAAAATAATTGATGATGCGAAGATACAATAAAGGAATTAGTCTCAAATGGACTATGTTAATATAGTATCCCAAGATGCAATCAGAAATGTAGTTTTGAAATTATGTGGGATTTCAAATCCGGAATTGTAGTTTTTAACAGTCTGCATCGGCTTGGTTATTGTTGCAAAAGTGGAGTCAGGTTTTGAACGCAGGGACACCTAATATTTTGATGCCATATTGGAAACCACTTTATGCAAAAAGCTTAAGCTCGTGAGTAATGAAAAAATTTTACCGCACCACTAACAACTTTATCTTAGGTTTTTTTGTGTTCTAGTTGGGCTTAAAACTTATAGTAGCCATGATGTGTTCTCATTCACAGCAGTAACAGCTGCAATAACAAGTTTCTCCAATTGATTGGTCATCGTTGCAAAAGTGGTGTTAGATTTCTCTCCACCTTTTGTTTGAAATTCTATCCACTCCGATTCTTTTACAACAATTTAGTACATATTAGCATCCAAGTGCTCGAATGCATGTGATTCATTCATTGCAATAAATACAACAACTTGGACCATCTTTGCAAACAGCTCAGCAGAAGCTGCTGCCCAGTTGGAGTAAAATAAACCGCAAAAACAATAAACTCATGAGTGCATGTGTCGATAATCATGTTGCAGAACAAAATAAAAGAAGACATTGTAAAACATAGACCCAACAGCTGAGAAAGAATTTATAATTTCAACTACAATTTCTTGGTACTTGACGATAGTAGTAGTTGTGGTGTAATTATTTTTATCAATAATGGAAAGATATAATCTCAATTAAGGGGTTGAAATACCATTAGTTATCTTGAAGGGGACACTAATATTCTGCAAGAAAGAAAATAGAGCCTTGCTTGTTACTCTTTTGATCAAAGCAAAGCGACAAAACCGGAGTAGTTTAAGTTAGCCAGTTTTATTCAAGCATTAACAAGTGTAGCAAAATTCATCCATATAGAGTTGCCTCAAAACTGAACTGCACCTTCTACATTTAAA
>BQKN01067266.1:531325-546910 GCA_022839385.1 Asparagus kiusianus
TATGATTCTTATCTGTTACAAAGTTCTAAACAATATTAGAGGGGAACATTAAAAAAATGGTGGGAGAGCTGGTATAAATCAATCTACATCTCACTTCACAGATGATTCTACATATTATAATCTGACACGTGTGTATAATGCCAATGTTCATGGCACCAAGAACAACATTAAGCTGTGACTTTAGGCCTCATTAGGAAGGGTACACAAATGTTCTCTCGTTAATAGGCCAAAGAAACTTTTAAGTAACAAATTGTCCATAAAGATTTATGCAATCGAAGCAGGCAAGCACAAGAAACATCCAAATTCCCAAAGACCAAAAGGTCTAAAAGGTGTAAAAATGGAAAAAGTTACATTATAGATTTGTTTTTTGGGTAATTATAGAAATTTAGCTGACAATAATGTAAGTTTAGCTTGAGAGGCGAGCATTGCAGAAAATTTTCACATGGATCGATAAGTAGGATTTGATATGTCTATCTTAATGCAGAATTCATGAGCGACATTAAGGTAATATTCTCTAAAAATAGTAATTTTAGAACTTAGCATTGATAGGCATAGATAGTTGCACAAGAACAAGGATAAACAAAGGTGAGCCTTGAAGGTTGTCTGATTGATAAACACAGATCAGAACCTAGTTCAGTTAATGTTACTAACCAGTTGATATCTAAAACTGGGGCATGCCTTTTCTATATGAAATGACAAAAGACACCTTGTCGGCATTTCCCTTGTTTCATATGCTACGAATGATTTTATCAATTTCTAGTTATATCCTGCGTTGCAACAATAGTGAGAAGTCTAGTACTTAGTTCATCAATAGCAGGTCACTTCCAGTTCTCGCCAATTTTTCAGAACAAAATTCCAAATCGGCAATGGCAATTTTACTTTGAAAGAGACAAGTAACATCTAAGCATGGTTACACAAATATATATTTGAAATTTGAAGCACTCCAATTCAAGGAACAAACCTAATGATTTTTTTTGAATTATACAATCAGGAGGGGAAAAAAGTACACAGAAGTTCAACCTTGTTCACAGAAAAGATAAAGTGGAGGTCAGAAAGTTACCAAATTTCCTTTTTCAGATAAAAGGGCAAAAAAAAAATCTGTGAGCAAAGGATTTTTAATGTAATACAGAGTGAGTTTTCCGTCCCTCTTGTTTCTATTCTATGCATGACCTAATTGCTATCCAATGGGTTGAAGTTGACCTTTCATGTAAAAAGGTATGCTGATAGTAAAGTTAATAGCAACTATCTTGGTAAGGAGCCATGTTTAAGGAAGAAAGTCATATTTACAGTAAATCGTGCCGTATGGATGAAAGCTAGAATTTCAAACTTGGAGGCAGATCATTTTGGTTAACCCTTGAAAAAGGATTTCGTTATCAAATTTGAAATGGTGATGTTGCCTTACAAAAATATCAAAAGCTCTCAGTTTAACCCATGATAAACAATGATGCTCATTTAGTTTAGTCTACATATTTTTGCCATCTCAGAGGTCCCAAATGAAAAAAGTAAAAAAGAAACATGTCTGGACCACCACAGATCCTTGAACAGTACTAGGCTGAAAGGGAGCCCCGCAAAAATCATTTGCATACAATAGTCATGATGTTTAGGCTAGTACAATGAAGAGGCAAATCCTTCAAATTTATACTGGAATATTATAGGAGAATGGAAGAACGGAAAGGAGATATTTACTGTAGAGAATTGCAATTAAATCTACGGTATGTTAAAACCAAAAGTCCAAATAGAATGCAATACGCGGGCATAAATGTATTGATTTTTAGGAGGAAAGGGGGAGGAAAATGGACACATCATCTAAAATTGCTGTCATCAGATGAAGGAACACATGCAAGAGAGAAATAAACCATTGGATTCTTCCAACCATGAGTTAGAGAAATCATAATAAAATTAATAGCATTACTAATATTGGTCTTTTTAGCATCAAACTGAAGATGCTAATAGAGCAGAATTCAAAGGCAATATGGGCTGATGCTTGAGAAGATTTATGGATTTTTAGCAAATGGGTAAGAGCTTACATAAATGGATGCAACCAAATCTTCTAACAAAAGAAAACTATTTTTATGGATTAACCAAAATAAATAATGTTTCCTTCAGTTCATGTTTCTATATTTCACAGTAACACCAATTAGGATAAGTGGCATGATTAATTAACAACGAAAGGTGGACTACAGTAGGCCTAAGAGAACTTGGTCGGACGCAATTCAGAATCATATGATGATAATTAATTTAGTGTAGGAGAACTCCTTCAGCAGAACTGAATGAAGAATAGAGTATGTAGCAACCCCAAACTTTGCAGCAGAGCCTTTGTTCTTGGTTGTGGTGTTGGTTGTGTTTAGTTCGTAGTTCTATAGATACATACATAGAGCAGTGTGGAACTTCCATTACCTTTGGCTGAAGTCTTATCATACTTCTCTTTTCGCCCACTGTCATTTTTCCACTCGCTGTCATCATCGTCATCATCATCAGCTTCTCCCCTTCCATCATGTCCAATATCACTTTCGCTAGCAGTCTCCCACTCAGAGTCATCAGCCTCTTGGCCATAAACATCTCCACCATCACCCTCACATCGAACCCCTCCATGCTTCACAGCTGCTTCTCTAAATAACCAAGCAGCACGCATTTGCTTCTTCACTAACCTCTCAGCATAATCCGGAACCTTGTTTTGCTTCATAGTCAAGTCAGGATCATTTGATTGTGAACACTCATTTATGAACAAAATGGCATCTAACAAGCTCTCTTTTGCTAAACCGATCATATCATATGCTTGTGCTCTTCTCCAAAGGCTTTTTGCATGACGGTTAGGAGGATTATGAAGGGATAATGCTCTTGTAGCATCACTTATGGCAGCCAATGGTTGTTGGAGTAAAAGATGACATTGAGCTCGATTGCTGTATAATACTACTCTCTCTTTTTTGGATCTCATTGGACATAAAGACAATGCTTCAGAGTATTTCGATGCAGCTCCTGCTATATTTCCTGAGGAGAATAGAGAGTTTCCTTCCAGCTTGACAACAAGTGCGGCTGCCTGCTTTATATGTAGATCTTCCTTTGGCATGCTCTTTTCCCATTTGAACCGCTGTTTTGAACTTAAAAGTTCCACAATTTGCTCCTTTATATGACTACCGATGGCGTTGCGTTTTGTTTCTTGTGATTGGACACATTCTTGAAGGACATTAGCAATAGAGTCTCCTAACCTTTTATGATCACCAAGAGTTGAAATTTCTGCCAAGTCTATAAGAGCTGGCACTGCTTTATCTACCACCTAGAAAGCAACAAGTCAAAGATACCTCAGAAAGCAGAAACTACATTTTGTTTCTAAAACAAACAACTATATTTGAATTGTAAATAACTGAGATTGTGTAATATAACTTACAGGATGAACAGTCAGATTCAAATGGCTGTAATTTCCTATTCCTTCAGGTGTTTAGAGGTTAAAGACATACTTGAAATCATCATGATTTAACTGTTAATATATTTTCATGAATTAAATCCTCAAGGGTAATTTGGCAGAGGAGCTTAGTGATACCGAGAAGGCTATTAACAAGTTTACTCAGACTGAACATCTTTTGCACACAAGTCATGTTTCATATCTACACCCTTGACCACGCTTGAAAAATGAACATCCAATTCAGCTTCTTATAGCGACTCAACTAAAGATCAATTAGATGAAGGTACATAAAGTGATGACCCTCTGGTGAGAAGCTTAAGGATTAGCAGATAAATCAAGTGCAGTATTGTGAAGAAAAAAGGTAAGGCATTAAGTTAATACCTTATGGCAAGTACTTGGATCCTGAAGCAACCATATAAGACAGTCAATAGCCATATACTGCCAATCATCTGAAGAACGGGCAATATTACACAAAGCTTCAATAACAGCAGGGCAGTTAGCAACAGGTCCCCTACCAAGCTTATGCTGGCATATTGTCCTTAGTAAACCAATACCTGCCGGTGAGTTTTCATTGACAAGTCCACCCCACATACTTGGCAATTTTACTAAAAACTCAGGCTTGCATATATCCGGAAGAAATTCAGGTTTGAAAGCAAAGCAATTAATCAGTTGAAGTGACCAGCATTGTAACTGGCTTGCCCATTCTTCTGCTTTCCTAGACTCCATTTCCATTCCTCCCATTCCTCGAGTAAGAAGATCACAATGGTAACCAAGTCTCCTATCCACAAACTGATAGAAGTGAGAATAAACAATCTCTAGAGAACTTAATGCAAGTTGAATGGAAAGCTCAAGTATTTCCCCGTGACTTGCCACTGCATCGAATGTACTTGGATATGTTGCTAAGTGCCCTAATGCTCTAACCGCTACTCTTTGCTCCACCCAAGTTAATCTACCTCTTAATAGCTCAACTAAGGGTGGAATAACACCAGCATGGACAGCACTTTCAGCGAATTCTTCCAAATTCATCGTATAAGATCCAATTATATGAGCTGCATAATAAGGGATATATATGTTCTGATCATGTGAAAGCCACCGCCGATTCTTTAATCCCTTCCATATTAAAGCCGCCATGCATTCGAAAATTCCTAGTTTAATGAATTCAGGGTCATTTGGATGAGCCATGGCAGTGTTCCAAAGGCCACTAATAGGGAGGACTTGACCATCATCATCTTGAGAAGGAAGCTCTCGGAAGAATTTGAGTATACTGGCTCTTCGCTTAGTAGGATTTCCCTCCTTCATTACACAAAAGAAGCATCCTGGGTAAGGGCAGTCAGCTTGGGCCTTTTCCATTGTGAGACAAGTTGCTTCAGCACATTTAGTTCATTTCCTTAGAGATGTGGAGCATCCGCCCTCAGTTCTGCAAAATTGAACCATATACATATATATAGTTACATCAGTGGCGTAGCCAGAATTATTTTTTGCCCTGGGCGAAAAATAAAAGTGGTCTACGAGTATGTTGTGAATCAAACTCCTCTACCATTTATTCTGTGTAAAGGCTGGAAGTAATTTCTTTTTCAATATAAAGTATCATGTTATTAGCAAACAATTCATCTCCCCATCTTGTTGCGGAATGTTGTTTTTATGAGTTTCATTGCCGAAAATGTTTTTCCGTGCTTGCAGTCGAAATAGGAAGAGTCAACACAAGCCGAATCAAAGCGGACAAATTTTAGTAATCCTAGTCCATTGTTGCATGTACACCCCAAGGATTTTTAACACTAAAGATGTGACAAAAAATATTTGCAGATATGGGCCAAATACCAGAACGCGATATTTTAATTGTTCAATGGCTTACCTGCTAAATTCTTGCCCTGGGCAGCTGCCCAGGGCAAGCCAAGGCTAGCTACGCCACTGAGTTACATGACATAAATAAGGTGAAGAAAAAATCGCGAAAAATCAATGAGAATAAAATCAGAAAAGCACCTGTTATAACCTATAAAGTTTATAAATTATGAATTTGGAAGATAGATGATGAATCTCCACAGTAGGAAAAAAACACGCAGTTTCCAACAAACCAGTTGCCATATTCAAGCAGTGTTATTATGTATATTCATACAAACCTTGGTGAAATATTAGAAAAGTCTATCGAAGCGTTTGCTGAAAGTTTTACCACGATTCACACCAATCAATACTATTCCCCCCTGAGGGGGCTAAAGAAACTATGGACTACACGAGCATACAATCTAACATCAACAATAAAGTCAATAAAATAAAATAAAATAAAATAAATACGAAAAATTTCTGTTTTAGTTTCAGTTACATTGCCTAGTGCATATTACTTCCCCTTTTAGGTAACTGAAGAAACTATGTAGTACACAAGCATACAACTAAGATCAATAATAAAAAAAATCAAGTAAAATTTCTTCTTTTTTCTATTAAAAAAATGAGTAAAACTTCTGGTTTAGTTTCAGTTACATTGTTTAACATATACATAAATTTTGTGAATTAAAGTTATATCTGCATAATGTGAAAGGACCATGAATAATGAGTAGATCAATGAGTTTCCACTCACAGCTACTTGCATACTAAATATGAAGTTCCACAGATAGTATATTAGAGAAACCATGAAAACTGACATGAAACCGCTGAAATATTGTTCCTTGATATAACCGAATTCCTGTTTTCCACCCTTAGCTTGAGTTCAGTTGTTTTTAACTTGAATACAGTTTGCACTAACGCAGTTAAAACTGCGTGCAACCCCTCATTCAGATAACATCGACTTAAAAAAGATGGTAATCTTATGAAAGTTTCAGGAGGCATAGCTTACATATACAAAGATGTCACAAACGCCGGGATAAAGCAGCTCCAATTAATCAAGCCTCCACAAACTCTTAAAAGCTTTGATTAGAAGGGGCTAATGCAATCAGATATTTAAAAAGAACAACTTCTTATAATTTGATTACAAGGATCTGAACCATCCATGGATATCATAGCTACTCTTCATAAGTTGGGCCTAAACGTAGCATCTGATAACACAATAAAAACTCTCAATTGAGTGCAGTAGAGAAAAACATGTAATTTAAGAAGAATTAGGAGGAATATAATTAAACTGTCCGCAATATGGAGTCAATCCACCTCTCAACAGCCAACATATTATCCAGTAAACCATGATAAGTTGATAAAGTGATGATCAGCGAACAACAACCAACCACCTAGGTAACTAACTTATCAAGAGGCCTCTCTCAAAACTAATTTCTCAAGGCAAGGAACCAACAGTTGCCACGATTGTGGAAAACTTACAGGAAATCTTATGCATTTATATCAATGAAGCATGAGATCGCATTACAATGAGCCCAGTATGCCATGGTGAAACTAAATGCCGCACAAAAAACAAAAATCACAGATGAAATGCTGATAATCGTGCCACACAATTTCTTCAGTAATCCTTTAGAAACATAATCGATATTAAAATTTCGCAGATACCAGAATTTAAAGCTCCAATGCAACCAATGCCACCAATGCAGAAATATATCTACAACTCTGATCAATGCAAACACTTTTTGCAAAGAACATAAAGAAAGATTCCACCTTTTTCAACGAAAAGAAACCCTAAGGGCTCAAACCAAAAAACCCATAAAAAAGGTGCGGTCTTTCTCAAAAAGAAGAGTTCAGAATCGAAAAGGAACTGAACCCATCAGATCAAAGTAGGAGAAAATGAGGAGAAAGAGAGATACCTTGGAGAATCAAGTAGAGCGGCTGCTTGCTGAGATTAGGGAGCCCCAAATCAATCTAGGGCGTAGAAAAGCGATGGAGAAAGCTCAGTATCTTTCCAAATTGAGAGAGAGAGAGAGAGGAGATGGGGTACTACTTGGAATCTGACAGAGCAAGAGAGATTGGAACTCGCTGTCGTCGCTTGGGTTTTTCCCTTTTCTTTTCCCCATCTTTTCTCTGTTTGGGTTACTTTGTATCAGTCCCTGATATCTTCAATAATTCCATATTAATCCCTCGAATCTCAATAATTGCTCATTAGACACTCGAGGAGCTGTTTGTTTGTCTAAAAAAGAGGGAAATCAAAGAATAGGAAACCTATTTCTTAGAAATTTCATTTTGAGGTTGTTTGGTTGAAAAAAAAAAAGAAGGAAATTAAAGAATAGGAGATGAGATGAGATGAGTTGTCGTCATATTATTGGATGATGTGAGTGATTTTTTAAGAAAATTTGTTTTGAGGTTGTTTGGTTGGCTAAAAAAATAAGGAAATGTATTATAAGAAACATATTTCCTATAATAGGTTCTTTTTTTGTGTTTGGTTCATTCTTAAAAATAAAAAAATAGATGAGATGATATGAGTTGTTATTATATTATTGGATGATGTGACCCACACTTAAGGAAATCAATTTCCTTGTTTTTTTTTGAAGGAAATGGGTGGAGATGAGAGTTTAAGGAGATGAGATGAGTTGTCACAATATTATTGGATGATGTGATTGATTTTTAAATATGAGATGGGATGAGATAAGATGAGTTGGATGATGTGATGATAAAAATAATATTTTATTAGATGTTGGATGATAAAAATAATTTTTTATTGGATGAGTTGGATAATAAAATAATATTTTATTAGATGAGTTGGATGATAAAATAATATTTTATTAAATGTTGGGGTAAGTTTTAGGGATGGAAATGGTTGAAAATAAGAAATGAGAGATTTCCATGCTCCCATTTCCTATTCTCGGTTTTTAGGAAACCAACCAAACAACCCCTCAAATCTTAAGGGGTCTTGCAATTTGGTCCGTCAATGACCAAAATACACCTTAGCTATGATTTCTATCTTAAAATTCATCTTGTTCGAAAAAATTATTTGTACGTTGCTGCCCTAAAATTTACACCTTTTTAACTTTAAAATCTCAAACTTTTTGGACGCTTTGATACACTAAAGTTTACACCTTTTTAATTTTGGCACCTTAAATTTTATTTGACACTTTATTTAAGAAAAACTTTATACTTTTTTAAGTTTAAGTTTTGATACTTTGATATCCCTTGAGAGTATCGAAGTCGAAAAATGTGTAAACTTTCAGGTATGTGTAAATTCTGGAGTGCCAAAGTATTAAAAAGAAAAGGTTTGGATAAAGAAGTTAAAAAGTCTAAAGTTTAGGGTACCAAGCGTCGTAGAGGCTTGAAAAGCTATAAACTTGTAGAGTGTTAAGTTGCAAACAACCCTTTTAAAAAAAACATTAGTTGGGAATTTTTTAGTCATTGAGGGATCAAGCCGCGATAACACTAGGGTCGGAGAAACTGATGAGCAATTTTATAAATTTGATGAATTAATATGAAATTATAGAAGAATTGAGTGACTGAAAACTAAATAACCCTTTCTGTTTTTTCACATGTGGGATAATCAAGTTCAAGTCCCTTGGCCAAGAGGGCTTAACCCTGTAAATGGTAACGGGCTGCGGGTCCCGACCTGGTCCATTTTAGCAGCCTGTCTCGTCAAGGAAACCGAATTATTATTTTTAATATAAATAGCAAAAAGAACACAAAATTCCACTAGAGCTCTACTAAAGAGTTTTGAATTACACAAAAAAAATTTAAAAAAATTCGATCACATGAAACTCTAAATAAGTTTGACCAATTCTGAGATAACCTCTAACAAGTATAGAAAATATTATTTTAATTCCCAATATTTTTTAGGTAACCTCAAAAATTGGAGGGTTCTATATACATTCAGAAAAATTTATGTGGGTTAAATGACTTCCAGATATTTTCGGAATTCGGAATATCTAAAAATGGACTAGAACTTCCTAGATTTTGTGAGGCCAAGAAATGGGCTCGTTCTCCTTTGTTTTTTGGAATAGGTTAGGTGGCCGGATTTCCCGAGGCCTGGCGACAAAAACTTAGCGGGCCATGCAAATTCATACCCGTGTTGCTGGTCTACAACTGATTCGGCCCAATCTATGGTTTTTTCGAGTCCGCAAATAGTCGTGATGCCCGCTAAAACCTTCAAATCTCCGTTATTGATAATAAAATTTCAAGCCTCTCTTGTTGCTTCATAAAACCGTTTCACAAGTTTCTTGTGAAGATGGCTTTGCGTTACTTTTTGAAGATAAAATGCTGGCCTCTACTATTTTTTAATGCTGGGATTAATAAATTAAAGATCTTGACATAGTTTTAATCAAGCACGTTTAGTTCTAGTCAAGAGACTTCTATAATCAAAAATAAGGAGAGAAACCAAGGCATCTATTGGTTTTGTGCAGGTCAAAGACTAGGAGTAATTGACCCAACTCAACCCAGCAGTAAATAGGAGTTGACTCGTCGGCATTAAGTTGGGTTGACCTTAGATTCCGTTTACTCGTTTATTGAGAAATATATATCAGCAAGGAGAGTTGACCTTTTTGGTATAGACACTGGGGGGATGTTTGTTTCAAATCCTATAATTTTAAGATATGGATTTCACCATGAGATTTAAAATCCATATGTGTTTTGTTATGGGTTGGGATTTCTAAAATATTGTTTGTTTCATTAATATTTTGGGATTTGAAATACTATAATTTGTAATATTTTGTTTGTTTCAAGCTCAAATTGTAGCATTACCAATGCTAAAATTTTGTAATATGATGAATATGCTATCTTGGTGAGGTTGTCTCCCACAAAAATACAAAATTAGGATTTGTCAAATCATCTCCAATTGAGAGGTAAGCACATCCATTTATGAGATTTGTCAAAATCCTCTCCAATTGAGAGGATTTGGCAAATTCTAATAATTGGGTACTTTTTGTACTTTTGGGATTCAATATTCTAAAAATTTTCTTAAAACAAACACCATATATGGAATCCCAAAATACAAAAAAAAAACTCATTTTTTGATCCCAAAACTTGTAATCCATACTAAATGCCAAATTTTTTGGTGAAACAAACACCCCCTAGATGAAGGATGAAGCTCTTGGCTGGCGCTGGCACACATTCCGATAGGCCCTTTGTGGCCTGTTTTGCCTATTCATCATTAAATGATTTCTCACTAACAATTGATCCCGTTCCCCAAAAAACAAGGGAAAATTGCTTCTAGGCCCCCAAATTTGAACTTTCAATGTGCCCAACCCCTCCTATTTTTTTTAATGTGCTTTAGCCCCTTTTTTTGAAAAAAAAATGTGCCCAAGGCCCCTCCATCATGATTCTAGCTCATGCCAGCAGTTGATTAGACATGCCAGCTCATGAGTAGACATGTCAGCTAGCATAAATCCCAAATTTACCTTTCTCTTTCTCATGTCAGTGGATGTTAACTCTTGCAGCTAGCATGTTAACTCTTACAGGTGATATGTTAACTCTTACTAATGTTCCCACGCAAAGTTCCTCGTGACGACGCTGGCGGCGGAGCGGGGGAGGGGGTAGAGGGGGACCAGAGGAGGAGGAGGGAGGTGTAGGGGAGGGAGACGGGGGAGAGGAGAGGGAGACGAAGAGGGATGGGAGGGGGGGGTGGGGGGCGGCGTGGGGGAGGGGAGGGAGGCGACATGGGGAGGGAGGCATCGTGTGAGAGTGGAGGGAGGAGGCGTGGGGAGGGAGGCGTCGTGTGAGAGGGGAGGGAGGCGGCGTGGGGGAGGGAGGCGGAGCGGGGGAGGGAGGCGGCGTGGGGGAAGGGGCAAAGGGGGGCCGGCAAAGGAGGAGGAGGAGGAGGGAGGTGAAGGGAGGGCAAAATCGGGTTTTTGGACATGGAGGGGTCTGGACGTAATTTTTTAAAAAAGGAGGGGCTGCATCACATTAGGGAAAGTAAGGGGGGCTGGGGCACAATAGAAGTTAGGAAAGCAATTTTGTTCGCGGAGGGGACAGTGTGCCCAGTTTGTTGTAGGACGCATATGGATGCTTTTGGAGAGCATGCCATCCATTGTCAGAAGCAGCCAGGGTTCTAGTACAGGCACGATTTAGTCAGAGATGTCTTGTATGATATCCTTCAAAGAGCAGGGATCCCATCAAAGAAGGAAGGGCCGGTCAATTTCCCCACTCCTCCTGGAGAGGTTAGATCTACTCTAAGGCCGGCAGACGTTCTTGTCTACAGTTAGAGCGGGGGGGGGGGGGGGGGGACATGCTTGTGTTGATCTCACAGGGTTATCTCCGTTGGTGGGGTTTGGTAATGGAGAGTTCAAGGTTGGACATGCAGCGGATAGAGCAGCAGAGGCAAAGGTGGGCAAACATGATCAAGCTTGCAAGGACAACCACCACAACTTCATCCCGTTCGCTTTCGATACGTTTGGTTTCCTTGCAACTGTTGTAGTAGAGTTTCTCAGGAGGGTATAGAAATTCATGAATAAGAATGTAGCGACAGTAGGATTCGCTGAGTACGTGTTTCGTAGGTTGGGTTTTGCAATTCAGAAATGATTAGCAGCGCAACTTGTTGCCCACTTGTCATCATCACATGTGTAATATTTCTCAATTATGATTTTAGAAATTAAACAGTAATAATAAAAATAAAAATAAACTACAGTTGTTTTCCAATCAGATACGAGACACAATAACTCCAATATCGAATCAGGTTGCAATGTAGTCAATTTTTGTAAATGAAGTATCTGAGCTGTAAACTACACGTCATCTGTACATTGTTGAACACTGGACAGCAGTATCTCGTGCGATGGATAGAGACTTGAGGTGTCTCCTTTCTCGCAGTAAACCCCCATTAACTATTGCAATAGCAACAAGGTCCTGCATTTTGCAGAATCACCCCCATGATGGTGTAAGTCCGCATTTTGACTTGGTGACATATTTTAGATGCTCATGGGAGTCATCTGCAAATTGCGAAAACTTATTGGGGTTAATCTTCAATTCTAACACTTAATGTGGTTTAGTGTAATTTACCCCCGTATAATATTACTATTAATTCATACATGTCCACTGGACACATATTTAATTTTGCCCCATTCAGATTTCAACCCGTGAAAAAAACATTACACATGTGAAAAATGTCATAATATAAATTATTACCCTTGGCCTTATCAAAATTTTAAAGATTTGGTACGTTGAAAAAACCTTTAACAATTACGAACCATACTATTAGTTGATATTTAGAAAAGGAAGATGGCAATAACTTTAGATATAAATTAACTAGTTTGATTCCAAAAGTGGTTTTTTTTTTCGCTTTTTTTATTTTTTGTGGTTACAGAACGATGAATGGAGAAGATCCAAATTCAACAAACATATACGAACCCTTGATTTGGGCAGTAAATTGAGCGGCACGGTTGTTAGCTATATTAATGAGATTTTGGATGCTACGTACTAGATCTGAAAAATTAATTTAAGTTAATCTCACCGTGAATTGAGGCAGATTTCGAGGAGAGAGAGGAGGTTTAAGGTGAGTAATGAGGGATCCACACGCGAGCATGAACAAGAGTTGGGTTCTGGTCCTTTTCACATTTATGACCAAGTTTGTTAAATCTTCACTAATTGTATTTTCAAAGATTTGTAAATTAAGTCCAAATCTTTGTGAACCGGAGTCAAAATAATAAACATAAAAATAAGCCAACCCTATGGTGTGGGCTGTGCAACAACAGTCTACAAAAATAATTAAATTCAGAAAGAAGAACGGGTAAAAAAAAAAAAGATTGCAGAGTAAATAGAGAATTTAGGAGTCAGTTGAAGGCACCCATTCGTGGTAATATTGTAGTTCTAGAGTTGAAAGATTATTTTCTTGGAAATATTATATGATTTTTCTTTCATAATAGAAAAGAGGGTGCCTGTTATCAATTTTGTGAAAGTAAAACAGGTATTAAAAAAAGATATATAATTGATTGGCAAATTACTATCAGTTTTAGTCAATTGTAGTTGACTGCTTGGAAGCATGATTTAGACTTCAACATTTGTTTTCCACGTTAGGCCCCACTCCAATAATTCGCGTTCATTAGTTTGAGATTCCAAATATCATTATCGGCCGACAAAACTTTGAAACTGAAGTATAGACATGACTGATTATGGATTAGTGATTAATCCTTAAAGTATGTAACCGTAAACCTTTAAATTAAGGGTAACACTCACTAGTAGAAAAACGATCAATCTAGACGGAAAAAAAACAGTCTAGGCTGCTCAAATATCCGTCTAGAAAACTCCGTCTAGGATATTTCCGTCTAGATTGAGTCAACCTAGACATAAATACGTCTAGTTTGATCAACATAGACGGAATACCAAATTCCGTCTAGGTTGCTTCCTGGACGGAATTTGCTTCCTAGGCGGAAATTCCGTCTAGGATGCCTAACCTAGACAGATTTTTCGTCTAGGATGCTACATTTTTTTGTGCATAATCTACTTTGCATGGCATATAATATAACATGTATATGTGCACAATATTGCACAATGCCAAATTACATTCATATCCAACACAATCTAATTAAATTCTAATATCAAATCCAATCATATTGAAATAATACATTCACAAAAATACTAGAACGATACATAAATTGTTTACATAGATAATAACTAATTTTCTATTTATATATTTATTTACAATTGGAATAAAAGGAGATATATTTATAATCTTTTTGCATTCTTCTATCCTAAACTCCCTTACTTGTGATATCATGCCCCTTCTCAAAGGCTTCCCAAACATGGATGTCCAGCTACTTGAATTCTATTACTTGTCCACTCACTATGTACTGGTTGTCCCCCTATAAAGTAAATATGTAAACAGTTCATATATTTTAAAAACAAGGAAATAACTAGAACTTGATGAACTTTGCATAATTTATAGTTTGCAGTATTACATATGAAAAGTATTAATACATATATTAAAACAAAGAAATAAACAGAACTTGTTGATGAGCTTTGTAATTTATAATAGTTTACAACATTTGAAGTTCCAAAATTTTATAAGGCTCTTACTTCATAGAACTTACTCATTTGGATCACTATTTGACACTTATAGTATCTTCATATTTCCTTCACTTCTATATGTTGTCGTCAAATAATACCTACCCCTGAAATTAAAATGACAACAATGTGAATTCCTCTAGATCACAAGATGACATATACAACAGTTAGAAAGATTGACAACCGCAAATTTGCTTGAAGAATCCACATTCTTTCCTGCTTACAAAGAGAATACATCATAATCACAAACTTATAATTGTGTTACTGGTATCTATACTATAAAGAAATTCCTTAAGTAGTCAAAAGGCATTTCATACAAATACACCAATTTCAGGAAGCTATATGTATCTACATAATAAACATCAAAAAGAAAAAAATGACTCTTTTTTATTTTAATTGAAGGGTCGTTTGTACCTATATTCATCTCCATATTCACCTTTCCTTCCACCCCCATTTTCCTTCCTCTCAGCAATTTCCTTCCTATCATCACTTCATCCTTGATTTGAAGCTCCTATAAAATTTTACCAAATTTTACCACTATATATACACGAGGTTATGTTACTAAGCCAGTTGGTTTATGAACTTGTGAGGAGACAAGTAAATAGTTTCGCAAATTAGAAAATATCACATACACTGAGTTAAGTGTAAGATTCAGCACAATAGATAAGCCAAACTAGAAACGTGGAGAATAATTCATGTTAAAGGCTCGATAAAGGCTCTATTGTTGTTGTAGTTGTAGCTCAGGACAACTAAAGAGAATTTACAACATATCAGATACCAAACCTACTGGAGCTCAAATATTATAGCAAACTATGACACAAGAGTTCCATGACAAAACCCAAAGAAGGAAGAAGCCAGCATTGATCAGACTCTAATTAATTCTAACTAAATCTAGATTGACGGGTGCTCAAGCTAGAATGAAAAAAACACCACCATAAAATGACGAAGTAGGATAGGAAAACCCGCACAAAATAAGATGGAACAACCAAACACAAGAAGAAGCATTTGGAGTCATGTCAGCATAGTTCTGAAATTCTAAATAAGGCTTCAGAAATGTCAGCTACAAAAGTCTTGGAATCTCCATTCTAGCACAAATATTTTGTGCAAATGGTACATACTTATGCTTAAATTCTCAATCTCTATCTACAAGTCAAAACAACAAAAATATATACCCAAATTGTGCTAACTAAATCTCCAATCTCAATCTCTATTGCCTTTGTAGTATAATTATCAAATTAGACACCTCACATTGATAAAAATAGCACCAGAATCCTTAGCATTGGCCTTTGCTAGCATTGCTTTTCCAGTCCCTATAGGTCCATACAGCAGAACCCCGTTCTGCGGACTAAGAA
>BQKN01067266.1:546920-560907 GCA_022839385.1 Asparagus kiusianus
TGATATTTTTAATCACCTAAGTGCAACTTTTTGCTAGCAACGAATTAAGTGTACTTCTGTATGCAATACCCTAATCTAAATTGTTGGCCGGAGACTAGAGTTGTCCATTTGGGCCCAAGGCCCGGGCCCTGGCTTGGTCCAAAACCCTGGGCCTAACTAGGTTTCGGCCCGGGCCGCTTCGTCTGCGCCCGCACCGAGCCTGGCTCGGCCCGTCCAAGTAAAAAACCGAGCCAGAGTGGCCGGACCGGGCCAGGCCTGGCCACAACGGTCAAATTCATGACCGTTGCGGCGGGGTGGGCCGGCCCGGCTCGGTCCGAATGGCCATAACGGTTAGTTTGTGTTATTTGACCAAAATACCCCCCAAAATGGTCAAAATTTGAGGGCTGCTTCTATAAATAGACGGGGTTTTCATTTGTTTTTTCTCATCCAAAACTCATCTACTTCTCTCTAATACTCTTTAATACTCTCTAATACTCGCTTTTGCTCTCTAATTCTTCAATCAAATGGCTTCCTCTTCTGATTATAAAAGACAAATCTCAACTCTCGATGTTGGAATGAGTCATAATACTCCTACTACAGGAGCTACAACTACTTCTCCTACTCCTACCGATATTGATCACGACTCTGGTGGTGACGATTCTGCACTAGGAGCTCCTAAAAGGCCGAGATCTAATGTGTGAAACTTTTTGAGAAGATAGAAGTCACCAAGGAACACAGTAGGCTTCTCACCCAGAAGGCTAAGTGTGCGTTGTGCGGCCATATTTTCCAAGCTCATTATAAGAGTGGCACCAATTACCTCAAACACCATTTAGAGAAACACAACAAAGGCCAGACAACGCCTCAAGGTGATATCCGACAATCTTTACTCTCCCAATCCTCTTTTTTCGGTAGTCTTAGTAGTTGGAACTATGACGTAGTCCGAGCCAGAAAATGTGTCATCAGGTTTATTATTCTTAAAAACCTTTCTTTTAAATTAGTAGAAGATGATGAATTTGAAGATACGTTTACAGATGGCTTTTATCCCGCATTTAAAAAAATTCTTATCAATCTTGTCAACATGATATTTTAAAATATTATGACGATGAACAAGCAAAAATAATTTTTCCTTTTTAAAGTTTAAACTGTAAATTTTTTTTAACTTCTGATATTTGGATATCTAGAGCACAAACTGATTATTTATGTATCACAACACAATGGATGGATGATAATTAACAAATGTTTAAAAGAGTTATTTATTTTATTACATTTGAAAATTCACATAAGGGAGATAGATCTCATAACTTGTACAATGCGTTTTTATGTGATCAACTTGCGCGTACGTATTTTTGAGTGGAAGGTGACGACTAAGTCTATTCACCAATTCGTCATAGTGAGACACCTCTTGTGGTCATGGAGTGCGGCCCAAAGACATTTTGCATATACACACCTCACATATTTCATATTTACAAATTTATTTCTCAAATATTTAATTTATAAATAAATTTACTTTTGCATCTTAATCAAAGAAAAAAGATGCTGTTTTTTAATTATAACTTATATATATCGCTAAAGTAGTGATTACATTCAGTTTGAGGGAAAATTTGACAATATTGTATTTTTATATACATCATGACATCACTATTGTATAATTTTCATTCTACTAGTTGTGTGTTATGTTATATGATATTTAATATTTATAGTTTTAAGACTATGAGGATATATATAAAAATGCAAGTGTCAGGAGTCAAAAGATGGGCGTGATTCAAATGATTGGATGCACTTTTTTATTAAGGGAGGTAGATTAGATATCATAAACTGTACGTATAATGCGTTTTCATGTTATCAACTTGGGTATAGTTGGGTGTACGCATTTTTAAGTGGGACGTGACAACTAAGACTATTCACCAATTCGTCATAGTGAGACTCCCTTGTGCTCATGGGCTGCGACCGTGCGGGCCAAGACATTTTGCATATGCACCCCTCAAAATATTTCGTGTTTAAAAAAAATTGGTATTTACAAAATCACCGCCAAATTCTTTCACATTGAGCTTTTCTATCCTTTTCACTTAACCATTTAATGGTAAATTACCTAATTTCAAATAGCATAATTTGAGGAATACGTATACAAAAACCACTTTATTGTATTTGGTATTGCCATGCAGTTTCTAGGTTTTGTGTGCTTCCAACGATATAAACTCAAATTTATTATGCCATATTTATGTTATGATGTGATACATTGAGGAGTTAATGAATCAATTCTCAAGTTGTATACTTGTATAGATTTTTAGGGGGCATGCTTCATGCTTGAAGGGTAGATTGTTTGGAGAATAACGGCTGAATTTATGCGCAAATAATGATATAAGTGACTTTCATTTATTAATTTAAATTATTTATTTGCATCTAAGAACACTCTAGCTCTCATTGCCTTCAGTAGAGACGTTAAAATTTTATTTGAGTAGCCCCCACTCACATTCGCTTCACCGTTGAGGTATTAAATGGAGAATATGAGAATTATTCCTTTTTTGCAGTTTGAAAACGAGGTTAGCCAAAAGTAATATGGGACTTGTCTGATGTGTTATAAGGTAAATATTTATTAGGTTAATTCATACATTATTAGTTGTTAAAGAGTGATTTTTCACACAGTTGTCGTGGACCATTTTAGGGGTTTTGCCAAAAAAAAAAGCGATAAATTGTTTTTATTAGAGAAAATAATGATAAAATTTCAAATCAACAAACTAAAAGGATGACATATATCTAAAGTCTACTCATGAATTAAATATCATGAATTTTATTTTATTTATTTCTAAAACTACCGTGAAATTTTAGATGGAGTCACTAAATTATCATGAATTTTATATATTTTCAGATAATTGTCATAGATTTTCACCCACTATCATAAATTATCATTTGTCCTTTCGGGATAGTATCTGACATTTTAATGCTAATTAAGAGTTTATGATGTCAATCTCTTAAAGAAAAATACTCTATGAAATTTACCCTGTTATAAAGGACAACTGTTTAACTTTACATTGCAACCATTTCAAACACTGTAGGCATCCTTTTATAAATATATTTGGTATTTTTTCTTCTTAGAAATTTTTACAGTGATTATAGTTTTTTGTTTTTGTCTTTTTTTTTTCTGACACTCAGACTTATCGGATGATTTTTGCTTGCCTGGATATAGTAGAAGACTTGGCTAAAAACTCAATTCGATCTCGCATTGCGAGCAGAGTGATAAATGGAAAAAGTATGCTCAGAGATCGTACTAATGGCTTGTTCGTCGAAGAGAGTTAACAAGGGACACTGAGAAGATGATAGCGCACTTGTTCTCTCTCTCAGGGGTTATGTTACCGTCGGGACGGTCTAGTAAATCACATAATAAAGTCATGTCGCTCTATCATTGGGGTTTAGGTTCGATTCCCTTGTACGTCAAAGGCACAATAAAAAGTAAAAAGGCAGAAACTTACCAACATTGGCATCAACGATGAACCTTTCTAGAAGTTCGTTCATGAGGTGAAGAAAACTGTGATCTTGAAGACGGTGATGAAGAGTTGTGATGGATTCAGCGTTGCCGTTCCGAAGAAAAAGACAAAAATTTACCGAGGTTCACAACCAACTCGTAATTAACCTTCACAAACAACTCATAATCTTCACAACCAACTCGTTACCGAGGTTCACAACAAACTCATAACCTTCACAACAAATTCATAACCTTCAAAACGAACACATAACCTTCATTCACAACCAAGTCATAACCTTAACAACAAACTCATTACAGTGAAATAACAACAATATATAAATTTACAGACTCTACTTTTAATCTCAAGTCATCGATTTAAAAAAAATCTATAACAATATGTAAAATAACAAAAAAATATAGCACTCATATTCAAGTATAAGTTAAAAAAGGGAAAAAAATTATACCGGAAGGCGCCGAAATTCTCGCCTTTTTCTTTGGAACGACGACGCTGAATCCATCGCAACTCGTCATCATCGTCTTCAAGATCACAGTTTTCTTCGCTTCATGAATGAACGTAGGGAAAGTTTCATCGCCGATGTCAACGCCGTTGAAAAAATTTGGAGGGTACTAGAATTTTCCCCCCAAAACCCATTTCAAATCATCACAGTGACATTATGAAAAAAAGAGAGAAAAAGAAAGGGTATTATGATAATTACATGTTTTAAACTCTTGGGTTTTGTGTTTTAGGGGCTCAGAGAATTGTGTCTTTGCTTTGGGGGTTTTTAAGAGGGTTGAAAATGTCAGAGCCCAAGCCGCCCACATGTTGATAATCACCGAAAGTGCAGCAGCCACCTTTTGACAATTGAAAAAGAAAACAAAAGAGTGGGCCCCACAGCATAGTAATTTATTATTATTTTATTATGCATAGTGTTTTTCAAAATCCTATAAATATGCTCCAAATCCTTAAGGAAATCTCATCCCAGAAACAACTTCTTATATAGAAGAGTGAGAGAGAAAAAATAGAAAGAGTTTCTCCTTGTAAAGAGAGAGAGTTTGTAACTCCAGAGTTTTCTCCTCATAGTAAATTCTTCTATCCTTGCCCGTGGACGTAGGCAATCAAGTGCCGAACCACGTAAATCTGTGTGTCCAACTTTTATCTCTACTTTTGCTCTACTATTGCTGCGACCCTGCTCTATTGGGCCCCGGGTTTGTCCCAACAAGTGGTATCAGAGCTACTTAGGGTACTTGTATATATCTACTTATCGTATGCTCTGTGGCTGCCACCAAAGGTGGATCCTCCACATCAGAAAATAAGTTAGGTTATCATTTACCCTTTGAAGGTGACGGGTACTATTCACGAGTACAGTACTGTTCAAAAATACGATACTATTCATAAGTACGGTACTATTCACGGATACGGTTACTGTTCATAAATACAGTAGTGCTTACGTGAAATAGTAAGAAGTTACTGTTCGTGGTAGAAGCAATGGCGGCGAAGTTCAAGATCGAGAAATTCGACGGGAGTAATTTTTCATTATGGAAGTTGAAGATAAAGGCTATCTTGAGAAAAGATAATTGCCTGGCGGCCATCGGTGCAAGGCCGGACGACATCACAGATGATAAGAAGTAGAACGAGATGGATGAAAATGCTATTGCAAATCTTCATCTGGCATTAGCAGACGGGGTGTTTTCAAGCATAGAGGAGAAGAAGACAGCAAAGGAGATTTGGGATACTCTAACAAAGCTATATGAGGCAAAATCCATGCACAATAAAATCTTCTTAAAAAGGAGACTTTACACTCTGAGGATGACGGAATCTACATCGATGACCGACCACATCAATACCCTAAACACACTGTTCTCCCAACTCACAACGTTGGGGTATACAGTTAGTGCAAATGAACGTGCAGAACTTCTACTTCAGAGTCTACCTGACTCGTATGATCAACTCATCATCAACCTGACGAACAACGTCCTCACGGACTATCTAGTTTTCGACGATGTTGCAGCCGCTATTCTGAAAGAAGAAAATTGGCGCAAGAATAAGGAAGACAGACGGGCAAGTTCGCAGCAAGCTGAGGCCTTGTCGGTGACGAGAGGAAGATCAACGGAACGTAGCTCTAGTGGGAGTCATGTCCATAGTAGATCTAAATCACGAAGTAAGAAGAATATCAAATGCTACAACTGTGGCAAAAGAGGGCACGTCAAATCGGAGTGTTGGCAAAACAAGAAGAGTGGAGATAAAAAGTCTTCAGAGCCATCAACATCTCAAGGATGCGTTGTCAGCACATCAGATGATGGTGAAATTCTATTTAGTGGAGCAACCACTGTTGATGAAGGTAGAAAGAAGTGTGCTGATGTCTGGCTTCTAGATTCAGCAGCCTCTTGGCACATGACCTCTCGGAGAGAATGGTTTCACAAATATGAACCTATCTCAGGAGGATCTGTATTCATGGGGAATGATCATGCCTTGGAGATTTGTGGTATTGGTACTATCAAAATCAAAATGTTTGATGGTATAATACGCACCATTCAAGATGTGCGACATGTGAAGGGCTTGAAGAAGAATCTATTGTCTTTGGGACAATTAGATGAGCTCGGGTGCAAGACCCATATCGAAAATGGGATCATGAAGATTGTTAGAGGGGCGCTTGTGGTGATAAAAGGAGAAAAGATAGCTGCAAATTTATATATGCTCAAGGGAGAAACCATGCAGGAAGCTGATTCATGTGTGGCATCAACCAGCCGTGGAGAAGAACAAACTATAATGTGGCATCGTAAACTAGGCCACATGTCAGAACGAGGCTTGAAGGTTCTCTCCGATCAGAAGCTGCTTCCTGGTCTTAATTCAGTAGCTCTTCCATTCTGCGAGCATTGTGTTACAAGTAAGCAGCATCGGCTAAAGTTCAACATATCGAGTTCTAGAAGTAAGGCTATTCTGGAACTGGTTCATTCTGATGTATGGCAAACACCAGTTACATCCTTAGGAGGAGCAAAGTACTTTGTGTCTTTTATTGATGATTACTCCCGGAGATGTTGGGTGTATCCTATCAAGAAGAAGGCGGATGTGTTCTCAGTCTTTAAAGCCTACAAAGCGCAGGTCGAGCTTGAATCTGAGAAGAAGATCAAGTGCTTGAGGTCAGATAATGGAGGAGAATACACAGACGGTGAATTCCTAGCATTCTGCAAGCAAGAAGGCATCAAAAGACAATTCAGTACGGCTTATACTCCACAACAAAATGGAGTAGCGGAGCGGATGAACAGAACTCTGTTGGAAAGAACAAGAGCTATGTTGGCAACTGCAAATCTGGAAAAGGTCTTTTGGGCGGAAGCAGTAAAAACCGCCTGTTATATGGTGAATCGATCTCCATCAACTGCAATACAATTGAAGACGCCGATGGAGATGTGGACTGGCAAACCAGCTGATTATTCCAACCTCCATATATTTGGATGTCCAGTGTACGTAATGTACAATGCCCAAGAAATTACAAAGCTGGATTCAAAATCCAGAAAATGCATATTCTTAGGGTATGCTGATGGAGTAAAGGGGTATCGCCTGTGGGATCCCACTGCCCACAAGGTTATCATCAGCAGAGATGTTATCTTTGTAGAGAACCAACTACAAAGTGAAGAGAAAGAAAGCAGTTCGAGGAAGGACTTGAGACTGTAGCTGTTCAGGTAGAAGATAATCCGAATTCTTTTGAAGCGACACCGGAGCATGATGTACAAGAACCAGTCGAGGCCGAGGCTCCAGAAGTTCGAAGGTCAACTCGTGAGAGAAGACCACCGACTTGGCACTCGGAGTATATTACGGAGAGTAATGTTGCATACTGTCTTCTAACAGAAGATGGAGAGCCATCAACTTTTCATGAAGCTATAAATGGCACAGATGCATCTTTGTGGATGGCAGTAATGCAGGAAGAAATTGAAGCTCTCCATAAGAACAAGACTTGGGAACTTGTGTTACTGCCACAAGGAAGAAAGACCATTGGAAACAAATGGGTCTACAAGATCAAGCGAAACGGCGACGATCAGGTGGAGCGATATCGTGCTAGATTGGTGGTAAAAGGATATGCTCAGAAAGAAGGTATTAATTTTAATGAAATATTTTCTCCTGTAGTTCGACTAACAACGATCCGAATAGTCCTGGCTATGAGCGCTAGATTTGACTTACATCTAGAGCAGCTAGATGTGAAAACAACATTTCTTCATGGAGATCTTGAAGAAGAAATTTACATGCTCTAACCAGAAGGTTTTGAAGAAAAAGAAAAAGAGAACTTGGTTTGCAGATTGAACAAATCTCTGTACGGTCTAAAGCAGGCGCCGAGGTATTGGTATAAGAGATTTGATTCATTCATCATGAGCCTTGGATACAACAGACTTAATTCAGACCCTTGTGTATATTTCAAGAGGTTTGGTGAAAATAACTTTGTTATCTTATTGTTGTATGTTGACGACATGTTGGTTGCAGGCCCCAACAAAAACCGTATCAAAGAATTAAAGGCTCAGTTGGCTAGGGAATTTGAAATGAATGATTTAGGATCTGCAAACAAGATTCTAGGGATGAAAATTTACCGAGGCAGAGTTAATAGAAAGATTTGGCTTTCTTAGAAGAATTATTTGAAAAAAATATTACGACGTTTTAACATGCAAGATTATAAGTCAATTTCTACCCCACTTCCTGTTAATTTCAAGTTATCCTCCAGTATGAGTCCTAGCAGTGAATAAGAGAGGATGGAGATGTCTCGAGTACCGTATGCATCAGCAGTGGGAAGCTTAATGTTCGCGATGATTTGTACAAGACCAGACATTGCACAAGCAGTGGGAGTGATTAGTCGATACATGGCGAATCCTGGTAAAGAGCATTGGAATGCTGTAAAGAGGGTTCTAAGATACATTCAAGGAACCTCAAATGTTGCATTATGTTATGGGGGATCTGATTTTATTGTCAGTGGATATGTTGATTCTGATTATGCAGGTGATCGTGATAATAGCAAATCCACCACAGGCTATGTGTTTGCACTTGCTGGCGGAGCTGTAAGCTGGGTTTCAAAACTACAGTCAGTTGTGGCTACTTCAACAACAGAAGCAGAGTATGTAGCAGCTACACAAGCCAGTAAAGAAGCTATGTGGTTGAAGATGGTGCTGGAGGAACTCGGCTATGAACAAAAGAAGATTTCTCTATTTTGTGATAGTCAGAGTGCTTTGCATTTGGCAAGAAATCCAGCCTTTCATTCAAAGACCAAACACATTCGAGTTCAGTATCACTTCGTTCGTGAGAAAGTGGAAGAAGGAACAGTGGATATGCAGAAAATTCACACTAAAGACAACCTAGCAGATTTTTTGACAAAATCAGTAACCACTGATAAATTTATTTGGTGTCGATCCTCCTGTGGTCTGTCAGAGACGTAAGCAACATGAAGATGGCAAGATAGAAAGAATGGTGTGAAGATTGATTGATACTCAATCAAATCTTTAAGTGGGAGATTGTCAGAGCCCAAGCCGCCCACATGTTGATAATCACCGAAAGTGCAGCAGCCACCTTTTGACAATTGAAAAAGAAAACAAAAGAGTGGGCCCCACAGCATAGTAATTTATTATTATTTTATTATGCATAGTGTTTTTCAAAATCCTATAAATATGCTCCAAATCCTTAAGGAAATCTCATCCCAGAAACAACTTCTTATATAGAAGAGTGAGAGAGAAAAAATAGAGAGAGTTTCTCCTTGTAAAGAGAGAGAGTTTGTAACTCCAGAGTTTTCTCCTCATAGTAAATTCTTCTATCTTTGCCCGTGGACGTAGACAATCAAGTGCCGAACCACGTAAATTTGTGTGTCCAACTTTTATCTCTACTTTTGCTCTACTATTGCTGTGACCCTGCTCTATTGGGCCCCGGGTTTGTCCCAACAGAAAAAGTCTTGGGATAGGCGGAATACCCATAAGGAAATTAGGGGCTAGAAGCAATTTCCCCCTTTTTTTGGGACAACACATCCAAATCTAGTTAACTCTATTTGGGGTCAATTTGACAACTCTCTAAAACTGTCCTAGATTTAAACTTGACTTCAGTTGGTTTTGCTTGGCAAAACTAGATTAGAAATGACCAAGTTTTCCTTAAGTTCAGTTTTGACCCCTAAACTTGTTTAGTTGTAGAGTTCGGGGTAACTAGAAACAATTACGAGCCGACTCTGTTATCGTAGTTATTGATTTTCTACATCTCAGATTCTCGTTGGACTTTATTCTGCATCAGAAATAAATGTTGTCCTGTACAAGCATTTTAGGGGGAAAAAAAAGGGGAAATCTTTTCTATGAGTTTTCAAACATTTTTTTTTGAATGAAAAGTTTTGCACATAAAATCTGTATCCACAAATCTGTGTTAGATCGTTTACAGAAAACACTATGACCATTTGTACTCTTTTTATTTTTTCATGGAAAATTGAGCATAGCCATTTGATTGTGTGGAAAATCAATAAAAAGTTCGAGTCTCTGTCACATTGAGCAAGAATAAAATGAATATATTAACACCAAAAAAAAAAAAAAAAAACGAACAAACGAATCATGTATACTCCATTTCTCCCACTTTAATCCTTGCAAAAGCAAAATTTACACATAAAGCAAGTCAATTTTTAATTTCGAAAACATCCAGTATCTCAATTGCTAGTTCCGGCGAACTCATCATTGTTTATTTCAATAAATAACACCCCCACCCCCCCTAATTTTGAAAAATTACACGCACCCCAGCGGGGTTTCTTCTGCGTAT
Source organism: Asparagus kiusianus (assembly GCA_022839385.1). NCBI lineage: Eukaryota > Viridiplantae > Streptophyta > Magnoliopsida > Asparagales > Asparagaceae > Asparagus > Asparagus kiusianus. The sequence continues at coordinate 557,117 of BQKN01067266.1, forward strand.
AACCAACTCCACCTTTTATAAAAAAGCCCTCCAAACTCTTTTAACTTATTTTACCATCCTCCCCTCCATCGTACGCCTTCTTCCTCCGCTCCGCACGCGCGCACAGGCAAATTACCAAAAAGCACCCCGCGTAAACCCCGTGCACCCTCCAGTTCGCGCGCGGCGGGTCTCCCGTCACCGCCCGGTGAAAAACCGCCGCGTAGTAATGGCACCCAACCGCCAGCCCCACGATCATCTGCGCTAACCCCAGCGCCCTCACCCCCGCATTATTGTCACCGGCGGAGAACACGACCACCAGATGAATCAGCTGCACGAGCAGGTACAGCAGGTACCCGAGCGTCTGCACCGCCTGCGTCCACGCGTACGACGAGGGCGACGTGGCGTAGAAGAACCTCAACGGCTCGAATCCCGTCACCAGCGCGGTGATGGCAAGGGTGAAGAAGTAAATGCCTAGGTAAGCCTGGACGAAGATCAGGAAGCGCTGGAGGGAGAGGTAGGAGTTGAGGGTGCAGAAGAGGGCGGTGACCAGACACAGGGGCAAAACGAGGAATAAGCAGGAGGCGGCGGCGGCGGCTATTTTGGGAGCGTATTTGTTCCCCACGAAGGGCTTCACGTTTTGGGCGATGTTTTTGTTGGCTTTGTAGATGTAAGCTTGGGAGGTGATGGAGATTTTCTTGAGGTCGGGGAGCAGGGTCTGGTGGATTCGGGTTGGGAGGTCGCGGAACTCCGATATCAGATCCTGGTCCGAATCCGACTCGTCGAGCCATATCGGATCCGGGTTAACGGGTCTGGTCTTTCCGGCGGATTTCTTCGGGGTGGGGTTTCGGGCGGATTCCAGTTGGGTTTTCGGAGAGCTTGTGGAGGATTTGGGAGGGGGTTTTGGGGTTTTGGTGGAGTTTTTGGTGGAATTTGTGGGTCTGAGAGTGAGGGTTTTGTTGAGCTTGTTGGATTTGGGAGCGGAGCTTGAGGTGGAAGTGGAAGTGGAATTGGATTTCTTGGGCTTGATGGGTTTGGTTTGGTTTTTGGAATCCAAGGTGGGGTTTTTCTTCTTCGTGGTAGATTTGGTGACGGATTGCGCTTCTTCTTCTTCTTCTTGCTCGTTGAGGGCTGCACTTTTTTGCTTGGTTTTGGGTGGGGAGAGTTCCCTGACGTCTTCTTCTTGCCCGATGAGGGCTGCGCCTTTCTTCTTTGATTTGGGTTTGGTTAGCGCTTGGACTTCTTCTTCTTCTTGCTCGGCAAGTAGTGCTGCACCTTTCTTCTTTGATTTGGGTTTGGTTAGCGCTTGGACTTCTTCTTCTTCGATAAGAGCTGCGCTTTTCTTCTTTGTTTTCTTCGGTTTGGCGATTGGTTGGTCCTCTGGTTCCTGCTCAGTTAAAGCTAGGTTCCTCCTACTGAGCTGGATTTTCTCAGATTGGGTCGGGGCTGAGAGAGCAAAGAGGAGGAGCGCGAAGGTGAGGACGAGCGTGGCAGAGGAGAGAGGAGCCATAAGGAGATCTGGGTGTCGCTAAAGATTGGATCTTGACGGGGGAATGAATGCTAGCCAAAGATTGGGTTTTTAGGGGGGAGAGGACATTTCGAGGATGTTGGTACTGCTGCTAAAGATTGGATTTTTGGGGGAAGAAGGGAGATCTTAAAGATTGGATCTTGGGCAACTCTATATACAGAAGACAGTATTAAAAGGGAGCAGGCCGTGTTCACACAAGATCACGTGGAAATGAGAGGGAGGTGGAGACAGAGGGAATGCGGCCGGTGAATTGCCAGTGAGAGTATAAAGGTAGTAGAAAGTACCAAGGATCAGTAAACTGTAAAGTGAGAGCTTTTTTGAGGAATAATGAGTACGAAAAAGGGTACGCGTTTGCTGCTGAGAACTAGGTTGATGCTGGTAAATCTTTTCAGCCTACTTTGGTGAGTGACTGTTTGCTTGGGCGGTTTTAGGATTGGGCGTTGGCCGGCTCCACCCACTGGCCCAGCCCGTCATGGGTCATGACTTGACTCGGCCCGGCCCACTACGGGTCGGGCTTGACCCGACCTGTTATATACTTGGGTCACGGGTCAGGTCGTGTCCAGCCTCAGACCAGGGTTAGAGAAATAGGCTTAGCCCCGACCCGGTCCATGATATATTTTTTGGTTAGTCTAGCTATTTCTTTAGCTATTTGGGTCTGCAGCTAGCTGCCAACAAAGCTCGTGGGCCTTTTGGCCCATTGAGAAACAAAACATCGGTCTTTAAACTTGATGTTGTCTACTTGGAAGGGTTAAAAAATAGTTTAGTACAAGTTTAAATTACTAAAAAATAAATTAGAAATAATTTTATAATTGCAAATGCAAGAAAAAGTGAAAAATAAGTTGGACGAAAAACCATGGGCCGACTCCTGACTCACGGGCCGTAGGTCGGGTCAGACCTTGCTCGCACCTAGGCATGTCATGGGCGGGGCTGAGTTCAGTCCCACACCCGAGATCAGATAAGTAGGCCCGAACCACCCTGGCCCGGCCCACCATTGAACTCGACGGGGTCGGGTCACCGGCCTGAACCAATCAAGAAACTGGTTGCGACGAGCACATTGGACTCCATACTTTGAATCATGGGATCCAAGCATGAAATAATGCGGATCATTTATGATGTCTTCTTAATTGAGCCTTTGAATTATCAAATGAAAGGCAACTGCAAAAGTTTGATTCTAATTAATTTGGTGTCCTTGTGATCAAACGGAGGAAAGGAAATGGAGTAATGCCTCTCGCTAACTGGCTTATAGAAGAAAAAAAGGACGAGTCCACTGTTATGACACCGCATTTGTTTTTGTTAGTCTTCAAGTGAGAAGCTTGACATTTTTATTTTATTTATTTCTTAGTCACTCCTAACAGTCTAGTTTTTATGGCTTAGTTATCTTATGCAGCGTTAGAATATCGAAAATTTTCCCTGAGCAATGCTATGTACGCATAAAATGTCTACATCTAGACATCATTCGTTTGGGCTATTGATACTAGGACATGCAAGTTTATATATTAAGTATACTGTATACCATCAGAGTTTGTGTTGTTTTCTTCGCATAAGTTCTTACTGGTAATGCTATGTACGCATAAAATCTCGTATAGTTTCATTCTGTGTACGTCATCCCAAGATTTATAGCTCGTATTTGGAAAATACTATGTATTTGATCACTTAAAGCATCTCCAACAATCTCTTAGTAGGGAGTTCTTGTTGGAGTGCTCTCAAGCATGGGGCCCACTTATGAGCTCCCTACTAGGAGAAATATTCCAACAAACTCACAACTAAGAGGTCAAATATTATTTAAGGTCAAATATTATTTAAAAAATCCATTCTCCTAAAAATAATATTTTATAAATATATTTTAAAACAATAAATCTGATAAAAAATAATAATTTTTAGTGGGCCCCTACCCTTTAGGAGCTCACAGGTGCTCTATAAATTTGTGAAGCTCTTAGGAGCTTAATGGTGGGCCCCACCGTCAACTAGGATTTAAGAGGGTGCTTGAGAGTTTGTTGGAGCACCGTAGGAGCTTTTTCCTTGCCACATCACCCTTAGGAGGCTCTTGAAGATGCTCTTACGGTCACATACGGAGGGCCGAACGAAGTGTAAAATACGAACAAGAAGAGTTAAAAGGGAAAGGCTGAGCTTCTCAGTTTAATTAGTCAAAAAGGACAATTGTGACAAAATTTGTCTTTTACCATAATCAACTATAGGTGCTATTTGTGAAAACAGAAATGATTTTTGGCTCGCGGTTGGGCAACTCGCGCCCAACTCGCGAGAGAGGAGCAGGGGGGTGGGCCCCACA
>BQKN01067266.1:561307-596253 GCA_022839385.1 Asparagus kiusianus
TGTGGGGCCCACCCCCCTGCTCCTCTCTCGCGAGTTGGGCGCGAGTTGCCCAACCGCGAGCCAAAAAGCACCGCTCTTGTGAAAAAGAAGGAAAGAAATTAAAGATGTAGCTTCTCAGGTTTGAGGACCACCTCACAATGTTGGGAGAGAGAGAGAGAGGTGTTTTTAGGTAGTTGTACGGCCCTGTCAAAGTTTGAAGGTCTCCACACATAGCAAAAGAAACTTTGAAATAACATTGGAGGGAAATTTAAATCTCACAGCGACAGCAGCGGAGTATTTCTAAAAAAAGTGGTGTCATCATATAATTAATATAGTTATTAAATTTGCATTGTTTCTTTGCACGATCCTCGGACATTTCAGTTCGTCTCCGCATAAATAGTTTCTGTACCGTAAGAAAATGGACTATGTTTCTCTGTTTTCAAGTCTATTTTTAAGAAAATGAACTATGTTTCTTAAGTCTATTTTTAAGAAAATGAACTATGTTTCTCTGTTTTTAAGTCAATTCATAATCTAGGCTTTTACTCATAAACAAGAGATTCAACTTGTCAATAATACATTAGATATAAAATAATAATTATCAACGTTCGTCGCAGCCTAACAATTTTGCCATTGTGAAAGTTACTATGAGATGAGCAAGACAACGCTTACCTAATCAGATTGTAAATAAGACATTAATGAGACTTTATTCAAGAGCAAAAAGTAAGATGAAAAAGCTTAAAAAAAAAAGAAACACGTAAATTAGAGGACAAATTGTCACTCTCTCTACTAATTTTGACTAGGACAATTACCCGCCTAATTAATTCGTTTGGGGTCCAAAGTTTGGCTAGGACAGCCCTCAACAACGGTTGGGAGATCCCAATTTTTTGGGCCCACATGTTCCTTTTCAGAGGCCGTTTGTTTAGATGCAAGTGAAAGATGAGGCGAGAAAATGATTTTCTTTTAACATTTTATGTGTTTGTTTACATGCAAGTAGTAATGAAAGTAAAATACAAAAAAGTTGTTACATAGGATTTAATTCGATTTTGACTTCCTCTAAAAAAGCGGTGAAATCACATAAAAGTAATGGAAATAGTAACATATTTTAATTAAATAATTTTAATTATATTGACTAATTGATCTAATTTTGTCACGTCATCTTCACATTGTACTTTCAATAATAAATAATTCGTTTTTCCAAACAAACATTGTATTCCACTTGCATGCTTACGTGGATGTGAAAGTTGTTTGCACTGAAAAAATAACTTACACAATTTTAATTCACTTTCGAGCAGACAAGTACCCCCGAGGGAATCAAGGTTTGTTTCTTTATATTCCTTGTTTGTTTAACTCATGTGGATTTTGACCGCTCTTTTGAGCTTGACTTTTGTTCTGGCGTCTATAATTTGACATGCCCTTTCAAATATCTTGTTTCTGAAACTGGTTTGATTGGGGATTTTCGAATTTTTATTAGTATTTTCATAGAACAAATTTTCAAAACAGTCCTATTTTATTTTTTTTTATTTTAAAATCGACCCATTTTTTTTATTTATCAAAACCAACCCGTTTTTTACCACGTTAGCCTTATCACTCTCCTAAATAGTCGGTGTTACCAACCCCGACTATTTAGGACATAAAATTTTAGGGTTTAAGGCTTCTAATTGAGATTTAATACCCTCCTAAATAATCGGGGTTGACAACCCCGACTGTTTAGGAGGGTGATTAGGCTGACGTGACAAAAAACGGATCGGTTTTGATAAATAAAAAAAATGAGTCGATTTTAAAAATTAAAAAAGTAAAATAAGACTGTTTTGAAAAATTGTTTTATTTTCATACGTAGAGAAGGGTACTAAGTTTTTGCTGCTGCGGCGGCGGCGATATTTTGTCTCTACCTCAGTTTGCAGCAGAATAGTTGTTTTATGCCAAATATTTGTTTACTTGAAAAGTAGCAAGTTATGACTCGTTCGGGAGTACATGAATTTTATCTCATGCTAATGATTGCCAAAGAGGAAGTGTACTCTTTAATTATTATTTGCAGCATATGCATAGGATTACGGTGCATTGTATATAATCCATTTGCTAAATTGGGTACTAAATCACATAGGATACTTTTTCTTTAGTGGATTCAAACCCAATAGAGGAAGCTAAATTATCATATATCTTAACTCCTTTTATCACTTTGATATTTTTTTTCTTGCTCCTGTTGGATTTAAATCTAATTAAATCTATTTGTGGGCACATATGTTATATCAGTGTATGTTGCTATCATCTTCAGTTGACCCACATAAAGTGATCAATCAGGTAATTGGGTCAATGAGTATTAAATTATCATGGGCTAATTGTGCATATATTAGATTGCAATTCTAATTTAATGAGAGGCTAAATTAGAAAACTGAAAATCTATATAATTAAATTGTCATGGAGTTCAACTTCCGTGAAGTTTCGGAAGTTTTTTTTCACAAAAACCGACCTGGTTTTAACGCCAAGGCTAAAACCAGGTCGGTTTTTGAAAATATTATGGAAATGAGTCTGTTTTTGGGATTAAATGTGAAAAGAGGTCGTCTTTGAAAATTTGACCTATAGATGGGGCTGCGGTTTTTGAAGTCCAATTTTAAATTTTAATGATTTGAAGCACTTATATATAAGAATAGTGAAGATTTGATGAACTAATATTAAAAAATATTTACTCTTTAATACATTTCACGTCAGTGATTCCTGGGTTCTTTTGACCGTCTCAGGCGTCAGCCCATTTTCGGTCTGTTTGCACAATGGGCAAGTGAAAACAAAAACCAAAGCAAACTAATATCAAAACGAGAGAAAAAAACATCAAAAATTAAAAAAAAAAGAGGTCAAGAAAAAAAAAATATCATGGTAATTTAGCCCAATAGAATATCACACCGACACTCATTTATTGGTTAATCAGTCCTCCTTAGCGTGGGTGCCAGTCGCAGTGACACGTCGGATGCACATTCTCTTGGGCTCCATCATATTTGGTGACGGCGTTATCTAAGCAGTCGTTATCAAGGTCAGGTCGAGATTTGGAGCTGACCCATGCGTATGTTAAGGTTAAACAGATTCCATGGCGCACTAATTAAGATATCACTATAACAACTTAATTAAACTCATCGTCATCAGCGGTGGAGCTGGGGGCCACAGTTTAATTAAACTTATGGTCCCCTATTTTGGAGTTCCTATAGCAGCACTCTTTTACAAATTACATAGGCAATATTTCATAATATGGACCTCTTTCATATTTAAAACTTGTCCCCCCAACTCTCATATTTTGAAACTTGTCAAGTAAATCTTTGAAATATTTTGAAATTAGTCCCTTTGTTATATTTAACATTATTCAAATTATTAATCATAATTGGGTGGTTGATTTTTGTGTTACCAAATTTAATTTTTTTTTTAACATGTGTTAATCCGACGTGATATCGGGTCAACATTTTAATTTTACTTGACAAAATTAGCTCTCCCTAGTTACCTTATCAAAGGAAGGAAAGCAAGCGAATACAAGAGGATATATAGGATAATTTCTACTCCCTACAATTTAATGAAATAATAAAATTGATCGAGAGCCTGTGAATAACATGCCCATGCAGCAGATGCAAGATATACAGCAAGCATGAAAGAGGGAGCAAGAAATCGAGCTAGCCATCAAGTGGAGCAATAATAATAATGGAGAGTAAAGCGAGGGGGAAAAAAAAAGTCCAACCCCATGTGAGGTTCACTCTGAAATCATGCATGTGAGTTTTTTTGGCCCTCCACCTTGTTCCTGACCAACCCATGCTCAACAATAAAGAACGGGAAGAAGGATCAATTCCTTTGGGGGGGCCTCCCGGCGTTCCAACTGATTCTTTAACAGTTTTAACTGCCTTGATGCCATCAATTCAAACTATAACTATGGCTGTAATTTGTAATAAAAAATAGTTTAAATTATAATTGCAACTGTTTTATTAAAATTACTAACCAAGAATAAATAAAATTGCTAACCAAGGCATCCCCCAGGGCCTCCGTAGTAAAACGACCACCCGTACGCAGGCCTGTTACTAAACCAAGCAGCGTCATAGCATTCAGATCTATCTGCGACAAGCCTTCCTTTAGGATCTTGAACGTTATTGTTTTCGTCGAGGGTACTGATCAGAGAAACACGTGCACCGTACAGTGGGAATCGCCCGTTGCCCATCGGAGGACTCTTCCGGTCCAAAGCGGACATTACTGTTCCACCCCATTCGATGAATTCCGCTTCTTCGGCCAGACTGCTGAAGATCGAGCTCGGCCACCACCCAATTAGTTCTTCGGTTTTACCGTCTGATGTTGAGAGACACCAGTCTCCGGTTTGTTTATCCTGTCAAAGTTTTGTAGTGTTATAATATTAGAAATAATAAAGAGGATAGAAGGGCGATTTTTAAAGGGCGGAGGGGCATTTTCGTCCTCGTTGTCATGCCAAGGCACATGACATGCTAGACTTAACAGTGTAATTTGGGGGTTGAAGTGAAAAATCTTCAACAGACTTAGTGCAATAAAAAAATTCAAAGGTGTCACGTACAAAACCCCTCAAAAGTTAAGATGCTTATTCTACAAAACCCGCCAAGTTAAGGCGGGCTTTTTGAAATTAACCCAAAATATTCAAACCAGAAAACTAGAAGGATCTAGTGAGAAAAAGAGATCAACCTAATATGATATGGTTATTTATATTGGACTAGATTGAAATAGCAACGATCCAATGAACCACTTGACTGTACATTAATCGTTTCACACTGATTAAATTCCTACCGTGGATTTAAATCAGAGAGCCTTTTTTTTTTGAAAAGGCAAGTAGGACAATCTAACCAGCCAAGTTATTAACAACACTCTGTCTAAAAAATAAAGGGACAGAACCAGACCAAGAGCAAGAGGACAAACAGTCAACTAACTTAGCTAGAGAATAAGCAACACCATTACCAATGCGCCTTACATAAAAAACTTTAGAGCAACCAATAGCAGTCAGACCAGCGGGAATTTCATCTGCAATAGGAGTCATGGAAGCAAAAGGAGAAGGAGAGTCCATCAAGGAGACAACTCTTAGAGAGTCAATCTCCACCATTGAAATCTTCCAGTTCATACGCCGAACAAAGCGAATGCCTTCCAGGACAGCCAACAGCTCTGTATGATCCACAAACATAGGACCATTGAGTCCCATGGAGTAGTAACCAATCACATGCCAATGGTGATCCCAAATAACACTTCCCAACCCAATAATATCTCCTTCTAGAGGAACAACAGCATCTGTGTTGAGCTTCAGCAGACCAGAAGCAGGGGGATACCAAGCAAAAGGCCATTTGAAAGGGGGTGACAATGTCACGGGATAGACCTCTAACTCTATCCCCTTCCTCCACAAAACAGAGAATCTGAGCCATCAAGACCGAAACCTCTCTAACATCACCACCGTGAGAGTGCATATTCCTTTCCCCTATATAAACCACATGGTTGTGAAAGCCAAAGTCAGAGAGTCCCCAGGGAAAACAGATGTGAGATGGAAAAGAAAATCACCACAAGACGTACCTCGAAAGCCATCGACCGCTTCCCAAAGATCTAAGGACCCCCACACTAAACGAGCAAAAGAAAAGACGGTGAAGATATGAAGGACAGTCTCAAAGGCAGCAGAGCAAAGGCAGCAACTGGGGGACACAGAGATCCCCTACGAGATAAGCTAGCTGAGGTGGGGAGAGCATCATAGAACATGCATCACAGAAACACTCTAATCTTCGGTGAGATCTCCGCATGCCAGATCAAGGACCACCACCTCGCCACCCTAGAATCCGAGGTGGAAGCAGTATTAGGCATAGTGTGACGAAGAAGTCGGTATCCACTCTTGACTGTGTAGCACCCCTTCTCATAATGTCAAATGAGTCTGTCAGAGACAGGAGAAGGCGACAGTGGGATTAATGAAATGTTCTTCTGATCCACCTGCCAAAAGGAGGTAGAAATTAGATCATGATTCCAAGTATCCGAAGCAGAGATCAGCTCAGGCACACTTCTGGAAGGGTCGATCGGAGAAGTGATTGGCCTGAAAGGAAAGGGCCTTAGGATCCATGGGTCAGCACTGATAGAGACACTCTGACCATCACTTATCCTCCATCTCAGACCTCGAGGCAGGAGCTCTCTCCCCAAGATAATGCTCCGTCATAAATAAGAACAGCCAGGGCCGACACTAGCTGAAAGGAAATTTAAGTCCACGAAAATACTTCTCCTTCAAAACCCTACTAACCAGAGAAGAAGGCTCCTGAATGATCCTCCATGTCTGCTTAGTCACCAGTACCTGATTAAACATCTGTAGATCTCTAAAGCCCAAACCACACTATGATTTTGTACAACACACCTTCTGGCACCTAACCCAGTGAATCTTTCTCTCACTAGAAGTTGATCCCCACCAGAATCTCATAATTATAGACTCAATCTGCCGGCACAATGAAATGGGAATGCGAAAGATACTCATCACATAGCATGAAATCGCCTGCAAAACATCTTTCACCATAACATCTCACCCCACAACTGAGAAAAGAGCCCTCCTCCAAGCTTGGACTCTTTTCCAAACTGAGTCTCTGATTGAAGCAAAAGTCTGCGACGACTTCTTCCAACCACCGAAGGGAGGCCTAAGTACCGACCAAGTGATTGGGTCCTATCAAGCCCCAAGACAGAGAAAATAGAGGCCCTAGTATCCACATCTACACAGAGGCTAAAGGTGATGGCAGACTTCTAAAAGTTGACTTTCTGACCGGTTGCAGCCTCATATAATAGTAGAGTACTCTGGACAGACTGTGCAGCAGCCTGAGAATCATGAATAAAAACCAAAGAGTCATCTGCAAAGAACAAGTGAGAAATACTTGGCCCCGACCGAGAACAAGATAACCCTCCGATGCACTTGTTCTCCTCCTGTCTGATGATCAGTGCCGAGAGAGCTTCCGTGCATAAAAGAAACAAATAAGGAGATAGTGGGCATCCCTGTCACAGACCACAAGTAGGAGTGACCTTACCCACAATCTGCCTATTGAGGCAGAAAGAGAGTGATGAAGTGGAGATACAGTCCAAGATGAGATGCCTCCAATGATCTGGAACTCCGATGACCTGAAAAGCCCTGTCTAAACCCACATTCCACTCTATCATGTCTTACTCATATCCAATTTCAGTGCCATATGACCAGACTGACCCCGTCTCCTCCTCTTCTGCAATGTGTGGAGAAGTTCAAAAGTAACAATAACATTGTCCTAAATAGATCTTCCTGGGACAAAAGCACTTTGAAAGCATCCGATCAATCCGCCAAGAACCCGCTCTAGCCTATTAGCAATGGTTTTCGTAACAATCTTGTAGATCACATTACATAGGCCAATGGGTCTAAAATCTGCCACAGTCTCAGGTGAATTTTTTGGGGGATGAGACCACATTAGTTTTATTCTCAGACCTGATAGATGAGCCCTTATTTAGAATCTCCAATCATGCAGCCGAAATATTTGGGCTAATAATAGACCACTAGGATTGAAAAAAGGATGCATGAAAGCCATCTAGGCCAGGTGCCTTAGAAGGACCCATAGATCGAAGAGCACCCCATACCTAACCTGTAAAAGGCTTAGAAATGATCCGGAGGTCATCCACTGAAAGCTTTGCAGAGATAGCACCACCCACCTCAGCCAAAACCTTATCTGAAGGAGTGGAAGAAGAAAATAGCTCTGAGAAATACTCCTTAATAAGCGTTGCAACGCCCATCGGATCCTCCACCCAAGTGCCATTCGGATGACGTAGACGACTAATAAAGTTCTTGCTCCTAGTGGAAGCTCTAATATGGAAGACTTTGGTGTTACGGTCCCTATCTCAGAGTCAATCAACCCTAGCTCGCTATTGCTAGAAGCTCTCTTCCCTATACTCAAGAACATCCCTCTCCTTCTCAAGTCTTCGAATCTCAGTCATACGATCCTCCACATCAGGAGAATAGTATAGAGACTGGAGCTTTCGCTGAATAACTGGTAATCCGTGTCTCCATCTGCCAAAACGCTCTTTGCTCTAACTACTGAGATTTGTAGCACAAGACCCTAGCTTCTGACAAACTGACTCACATATACCCTGTTGTGTGGAGATATTAGGCCAGACCCTGCTACTAACATCACTCAAATCATCCTATTTGAACCAAAAAGCCTCAAAGCGGAGGGATGACCATGCCTAATAGGAAGGGGGCAAGGAGCAGTAAAATATAACATAATAGGACGATAGTTAGAAATAGAAAAATCCAAGTGGTGTATCTCAGCAGTGGGAAATATGTCACGCCAGCCAGAGTCAGCTACCATCCTGTCTAAGCGCTCATGAATATGAGATGTACCAGTCTGACGATTAATCCAAGGGAGGGTGTGCCCGCACCCCAGATCAAGTAGCTCACAATGCAGCAGAATATTTTGAAGATCTAGCATACTTGAAACATGCGCCTGTCTACTACGCAGCTTCTCCCCTGTACTCGTGATGGCATTAAAGTCACCTCCACATAACCATGGCTCAGAGGAAAGACCCCTTAACCGTCTCAATAGATCACAGGACTGGTACCTTAAGTGTTTCTGGGGATGACCATAAACCCTGGTGAATCGCCAGTTCCTTCCCGTTGAGTCAACAACTGATGCGTCAATGTGCCCGGAGAAAAAGAACGAAGTCACATTCATTTCATCGCCCTATAGTAACATGAGTCCACCACTTCTTTCCCTACTATTCACCACAAAGCAATTCTGGAAATCCAACTGAAATCTGATCATCTGCGCCCACCTACCAGAAAGTCTAGTCTCCGAAAGAAAGACTAGACTTGGGGAATGAGTCCGCATCAACCTGCGAAAAGCAGTCAACGTTTCAAGGTTCCCCAGTCCCTGAATGTTCCAACAAATGCAACTCATGGCTCTTGGCTCCCCTGGCCACCAGGGTGCGCCTCAACAAGGGTAGAATCTGGACCGAAAATCATCAATCGTGCCCTCTTCTCATGTACATCTGGAGGATCCTTCAGAGAATCTTTCATGCGTTTGACCCTTTCTCTTTTTGTTTAGAGCCCTGCTACCCACACCCTCTAGCAAGCATCTTCCAGGTCGATAAAGCCCACTTCCGGAGGTAGATGTGGAAACTGTAACGTCATGCAAATCCGAGCCAACATTGGTATCCATGAGCAAAGTTGGGGGGGTCTCACACCTTACCGTTACTGGAATGATCTATAGTGGAGCATTATAATCTGAATCATCATCCTGAGTATCATTCGAGACCACCCGAGATGATGGTTGTTTCTGCCCCTTACGTTCTGTTTTAGTTGCTCCAGAAGACTAAGTCTAAAAAGCCTTGAAGATTGAGGGGGTTCTCTGAGCCAAGAACCATAACTGCTTTTGGATATGATAAAAATACCATCGACTTGTACACTTCGTTTGTCACACTCAGCAGCTTTTTGTGGCCAATAATGCCACATAAAAAGCAAAAGTCAGGAAGTCTCTCATAGGTGAGGTAGAGCTTCTCAAACTCCCCGGTCTCTTCAAAGCAAACACGTATGCCTCTTTTTAGAGGCTTAGTAATGTCCACGAGAATTCTCAGCCGCATCTTATTATCCTACAAATCAATCCTTTTAAGTTCTCCTATAAGCGAGCCCTAGTCTCTGACGTACCTCTCGTTTATCGCAGCCAGTGGTACATTCTTGACATTTACCCAAAATAAAGTTAAAGAGAAATCCAGAGAAGTTGGAGCACCGACCCTACGAAGAACAATCAAATTGAGCAGGTTTCTTTTAAAGCACAATGACCCACCCTCAAGCACTTTCTTCCTATCTGCATTGGAACGAAATCTGAAAAGGAAAGTATTCCTTTTACTGTAGGGTTCCACCTGGAAGGGGGTATCTACAATCCATACCTTCCTAAAGACACGCTCAAAGCCATCTTTATTAACAATCTTCCTACAAAAAACCTTCTCCAATAGACAGTTGTTAAGGGAGGACGAGTATGTCCGGTCCTTAGTTGACAGAAAAACAGGGCTATCTTCGTCATATAAGCTGCATTTGGCAAAAAGCTCGGCCAGCCCATCATCATCAATTCTCGTCATGTTCCAAATTGATTTGGAGCCGAGACAGCTTGGAATGGTGATGCCGTTAATTTGAGACTGATAGATAGTCTTGAAACGGCGATGCCGTTAATATGAGGCCGAGAAAAGTCTTGAACGGCGATGTCGTTAATTGGAGGCCGAAAAGCGGCATTGAAATGGTGATGCCGTTAATTGAATATGAAACGACGATGCCGTTAATAGAATATGAAACGACGATGCCGTTAATTGAATATGAAACGACGATACCGTTAATTAAATATGAAACGGCGATGCCGTTCGTGTGAGCCGAGAGACAACTACCTCGGAGGTCGAGATGTGGGAAACCTCGAGGGCTGCCGTGAGGGTTGGGGAAGGGGCTCAAATCTCTCCAAATAACTACGCCACAAAACTATCGGAGCGAGACGCGTTTCCAGAGAGTAAAAACTCTAGAAACTCTAGAGACAAAACGCTAGAGTAGAGGGACTTTTCGTGGCGGCGCCTTTCTCCTAGGCAAAGCCGTCAGTGATCGCCAGAACAAACCCTAGAGCCCTAAAAACTCTTAAGATCAAACCCTAGAGCCCTAGAACCATAGAGAAGATTTGATTATAGGTCTTAAGATCAAACCCTAGAAATCTAGGAACTGAAACTCTAGAGATAAAACCCTAGAGCCCTAGGGACTATTAGTGGCGACGCTCTTAATGTTAATCAGAGAGCCTTTTACCATTACAATTGTTGGCACTAAAAATCGTGGTAGCTATTTGATTACAATTTCAATTTGCATATATGGAATAAAAGCTGTAGTTCAGTCACAATCTTTTTCTTCATTGATTTTTTTAAACTATGATATAACATCACACTTTTCATATACTCTCATAGCTCCACCAAAATTAGTTGTTTTTAGCTGAAATTAGCCACATTGGAAGGATGAACTTGAGATAATTATAATTCAACATGATACAATAATTAGTTCACGACTTTAGGGGTGACAATTCTGTTGGGTTTTTGGTCAAAACCGCTTTCCAAAAATAAGTTTTCAAACTATGTATTTATTAATTACTGGTATTTTTCCAAAATTCTTACTAGCGTAGCGAAAAGTTAAAATTTTGGTTTTTCAAAAGGTCCTGTGTTTGAGGTTTTCCAATGGCAAGCCGAGAACTGTTTTTTATTCAATTAATATCTTATAAGTTCTAGTGGGTCATGAGTCGTGGACCCGTGGGCCAATGGACAGGGGATTTGAGCTAATCGGGCTGAGCCACTAAGTGACGCTTTGTAATGCGCACTTTGCACTTCACACGGAGGCATCAGGGCTAGGTGGCGATATGTTGGCTTCCTCCCAGGCTGCTTCGCAGCATGCGAGCGAGCCTCACATTTGCGAGAGGGAACGCGCGATCCTTACGTTCAGACGTTTCTGCATGCAGCAATTAAAACTGCATGCAGCGGTTACAACAATTAAGTCATTTGCTGTTACAATCATATTTGTCATTATGATTTGTAACAATCAAATGATCATTAAGCTGATCTTAGAGGCCTATAAATAGAGCCCTTTTGGGGCAACTTTGAAAGATATGAAAAAAAAACACATTGAAGTGTTTAAGCTGTTGTACTACTGCTGCAAAGTTTGAAAGCGTGCAGATTTTAGTCTGTGCCCAAAGGAACAGAGCACTTAACCGAGCGATTATTACAGATCGAAAAATCTTTGTCTTAACTGAAAGGTTTTTTGACCGAAATGTTTTAACAGATTAAGGAGATCTTTGTCTGAACCGAAAGGTTTTGAACCGAAAGGTTTAACAGATCGATGAGATCTTCCCTTTGACCGAAAGGTCTTATAGATCGATGAGATCTTGACAGTACTTGGTCGGTGCACACCAGTGTATTATAATATTGTTCGTGGAAGCAGTTTGACCTTGGGATCCTTGCATCGGAGTAGACCAAATATTATGTTAAGCACAACGTTTCACAAACGCACAACTTGAAAAAGTCAAGTAAGATTTGCAAAGTTTGACGAGTCTTACAAATACTTACCATTTACGTCAAGTTATTAGTTTAAAGCTTATGCTACTAATGATAAGATGATTGGTTCAAAAGTAAAATAAGATTTGCAAGTGAAATCCTATCATGGTATATAGAGGATGACTGTTAAGCCTTAATGAGTCCAAAGCATTTCAGATGCGGACTGTTGAATATGTAATATGTCTAAAGGACTCACGATGATCCTATCATGTGAATAAGATCGTTGTTAAGCCTTGATGAGTTTAAAGCATTTCCGATGCGGGGTGATAGATAGGAAAGCTTAAAGGACTCACCTAGAATCTTATCATGAGAGATGATGACTCTTAAGCCTTAATGAGTTCAAAAAATCTCGGATGTGGGATGTTTGATAGGAAACATGCCTAAAGAACTCACCTATGCCTGGGTGAAGATTTGGCCGTCTCCTATGGTGTCTTGTGAAAAAATACCTAGAACCCTAGCAGTAACCAGGACATGCACAGAACCGTAAATGTGCAAAGCCAAAGCTAAGGAAAAGACAAAGGTAAGTGTGGTTCAAAGTGAAAACTACCACAGATGAGTTTGATCTTGTGTGATCGTTGAATTTTAGACATGTACTGATTCAAGTCTTTGTGATACTATGCATCTATCTTTTATTCAATTGATCTAAGGAGGATTCAAGTCCAAGGACATCTACCTTATGCACAACGATTGAAACAACGGCACCGTTACACGACACTAGTTTAAAAACTTATGGGGGATTGTTGGATTTTTTGTCAAAACCGCTTTTCAAAAATAATTTTTCAAACTATGTATTTATTAATTACTGGTATTTTTCAGAAATCCTTAGTTGCGTAGCGGAAAGTTAAAGTTTTGATGTTTCAAAAGGTCCTGTGTTCGAGGCTTGCCAATGGTAAGCCGAAAATTATTTTTATTCAATAAATCTCTCATAAGTTCTAGTGCGTCGTGGGTCATAGGTCCGTGCGCTCGTGGGCCGTGGGCCAATGGGTCGGGGATCGGGGCTAATCATGCTGAGGTGCTAAGTGACGTTTTATAAGGCGCACTTCGCATGGACGCATCGGGGCTAGGTGGCGCCACACTGGCTGCCTCGCAGCATGCGAACAAGCCTCGCATTCGAAGCTCGGGCGAGCTTCGCTTTCGTGAGAGGGAACGCGACCATCACGTTGCATAAAAACGCGATCCTCGCGTTCAGACGTTTCTGCATGCAGCAATTAAAATTGCATACAGCAGTTACAACAATTAAGTCATTTACCGTTACAATCATAATTGTCATTATGATTTGTCATAGTCAAATGATCATTGAGCTGACCTTAGAGGCCTATAAATAGAGCCCATTGGACAACTCTGAAAGATATGAAAAAAGCACATTGAAGTGTTTAAGCTGTTGTGCTGCTGCTGTAAAGTTTGAAAGCATGCAGACTTTAGTCTGTGCCCGAAAGAACAGAGCCCTGAACTGAAAGGTTATTACAGATCAAAAGATCTTTATCTTAACCGAAAGGTTTTAACAGATCAAAGAGATCTTTACCTGAACTAAAAGGTTTTAACCGAAAGGTTTAACAGATCGAGGAGATCTTTGCCTTGACCGAAAGATCTTATAGATCGATGAGATCTTGACACTATTTGGTCGGTGCACACCAGTGTACTATACTGTTGTTCCTAAAAACAGTTTGGTATTAGCATCCTTGCACTGAAATAGGCCAAATATTGCTTTACGCATAACGTTTCACAAGCGCACAACAGCTAACTTGAAAAAATTTAAAAACACAGCACTTTAACTCTCCAACAGATTTATCTATTTTATTCCAGATTTAGCCACAGACGCCAACAATCTTTACCTCTTCTATTGTTTTAGGGCCTGTTTGGTTGTTTTCCGGAAAAAAAAGGAAATGGAAAACACACATTTCCAACCCATTTCAAGACATTTCAACACATTTCCCGCTTTTTTTTTGTTTCGCAATAAAATCCCTATCACGCCACATTTAAAGAAAACCCAACCGCAAAAGCAGTAGTGTTTTCAGCAATTAAATATTGCCTTTTAATCATCTATTTCCATTTCTTGTGTTTGTTTGAACATCAAAAAAAGAAAATGGAAATCAGTCGCAAAAGCAATAATGTTTTCAGCAATTAAATAATCCTTCTTATTCCCAGCCGTCGTTTCAACAATGCTTTTAGTAATTAAAAATTCTTTGAAGTGACATTTCCAAGTGTTTTCAGAGGGTTTTGGTCTGAAATGAGTTCTCTTAAAAATCTGATGTGACATCCTACGTGTCACTCTCATTTTTTTAAATCACAAAACGAAACAAATTGTGTGATTTAGAAATCGGTTGAAACCAAAATCCTACGTGACGGGGAGAGATATCTTGAAATCATACTTGATGGGGGGTTTTTCTCATTTTTTAGCAAAGAAACAGGCCCTTATAGGAAAGGGATTCCTCACAGAAACTAAAAAGATAACTAGAATAATACTGAAGAAGAAGCTCCAAGGCATTACCCAATTAAAATATCATAATGTAGTGCGAATAACCTATGTGTTCCGTTGCTATGAGAAAAGACCTAACATACCTTGAATATAAACAATGGAAAAAGGCCTTCGCCCAGGCTCATTCCAGGACTATAATTAGAGCTCTTCTGAACAAAACCCGGGCACTGGAGATTGAAGCAGTTAGTGTGCTGATAACCATCCGTCTGCAATTCAAATTATGTATATAAATACGACACTTTTTATAATTTGAGAAATTGTAGATGATTTTGTGCTTACTGTCCAAAATATGGTTAATCGAGGAAGGTTGTCTCCGTAGAGTTTTGGATGTACCTGGATAGAATCATTTAATATAAGCCAATCTCACTTACAAAATTTCTCCACATCATGAACATGGTCAAGGTTTATCAGATCTCAAAATGCCATAAAATTTACCTTTTTACCTTAGCAGGTAAACAGCTAGTTCAGAAACAATACAATGATTATAAAATTTTACAATTTATACGAAGCTTTAGGCATTTCTTTTATAGCAGGAATTTTACTTTTAAAGGTCAGCACATCAGAAAGAAACCACGGGCCAATTTGATAGCTGCATTATGATTTCCTAATCATTTTTTCACAAAGAAGAAAAACAAATGATGGAAAAAGAGAAAATAAAGTGTCAAATGAAAATGACTTACAAGCCACCCAGCCGATATGACATTGAAATTCTCAGGCGGACCTCCAAACCCACTAAACATCATAATTACAGTGCCACTATATTGATCTAGTTCAACTCCTGAAATAGCGTGTACTTCAAGCACTGCGTTAGCTCCACGGTAACTGCCTTTGTCAGATACTAATGCTGCATACTAAACAATAAATACAACCAATAATTAAAATGCGTAGATGACGTAAAATACTGCTAAGATTTAAGTAGCTAAGTACGTATACTAAATGTTGAAATTTCAGATGCTCTAGAATTTTGGTAAGACATGGAAACTGCTAGCCATTTGAATCTGAACAATCAAAATTCTAGTTTGATTGAAGAAACTCATGTCCTGCAATCCTGATATTACGTCAAGTCAAAATGTATCAACAGATGATTACTGTTCATACAAGGGTTATTACATATCAGAAAGATAAAATTACTCAGTTTGAAAAAATATATATGAATTCTAGTTATTTGAGGTCCAAATATTCAAAATTCAAAGCTCCAACTTTCTTCAATCAGCTTGTTAAATAAATAACTGGGTATCACAGATTTACAATTCATAATCGTATATCTTTGCACTATGTCTAGTATGTGCGTTACAGAAACATTGAAACAGTTTGCACTTCATGGCGCAATTGTCAGTTTTTCCCTATCGTAAAGGTTAAATATTTAAAGTTATACATTATAGGTCAAGAGAACAGGAAAACCCATTAAAAAGAAAAGGAGGAAAACTATTGCCTGGTACGACCTTAATTCATCAAATTTCATTTGGCTTTCCAAATGACAAGAAGTTTGCCTTCTTGCTTCTGCAGTTGTTAATTCTCATTTTATGGTTCAATCACTAATGTAACTGCAGATTAATTCCTTCTGTTGAGTTCAGATATTCATGTTCCTATGTATAGGTACAAACAACTAAAGAATATTGAAATAAGCAGAAAACTTCCTACCATTTACTCTGATATTAGAACAACAAACATACAATATCTAACTGTGATTTAATTCAAAAATATGATGATCCAAACACAAAAAGACTTCTATGAAATGTTTACTGCAAGCATAACATCCTATCGATTTCCTACTATCAAGAAAAAAAAAAATCAATGGTAATCCTTGAATCAGAAACTGATCTTTTGTACCGACAAAGTAATAAGTATTGGAACTGCATTTTATGAAAGTGACTTACATGAACTCCAGGAGGACCAGCAGAATTTAGAGGATTAGCTATGGTTATCTGTCCTGATCCAGACTCTGTTGACGATTTTAACCTGAAAGAATTTTCAGCTGTAGTTCTCCTGATAGGGACTGTTCCCGGTGGGCACGCAGCACTCTCAAGCGCGATTTTGGACATTGTATGAACTGGAATCCTTCCATCATTAGAATGCGAAATATGTGTTGCCTGCATGTTAAATCTATTGCTCAATTGAGAAAAAAAGAAAGAAGAAGTTCCAATGACTGGCTGTAACCTAATAAAGGAAAACAATAGTGTTCACAGTAATGCTAGAAAAAAAAATTAAATAAACACATAAGACAGATGGAGGATAAGAATATAACTAAATAATCGCAAGCTAGTATATAAAACTTCAGTGCGACTATGGCACACAATCAAAGTGATGTTCAAAAAACATTTTACAATCAAAGTGATGTTCAAAAACATTGGCTAGAGCAAACTTGGGGTAGCTATATTTATAAAGGTCTCTTTGGCTTTGGAGTTCCGCTCTGTTGGTTGTTAGGAGGTCTAGTTTCCTAAGTTTAAGTTCAGTTAGTTTGTTAAATAAATCCCTGTTCCTTCGGGATGTGCAGCTTGTTAACTAGCCACCATGTTATAGGTCAAGTAAAACGTGGGCTCTGTTATTTGCTTTGAATCTTTCATCTTGTAAGGCTTTAAAGCCAACTGTTTTGCTTTGAATTCAATAACACATTCTCTCTGCAAAACCAGTTCTTAGTGCAATACTACTTTTGTGCTTAACAATTGGTATCAGAGCTCCATTACAGGGGCCTGATTGTGAGTGTGTGTGAGGAAAAACAGTGTGTGTGTTGAAAGAAAACAGCAAATTTCTTTCAGAGTGAAGGAACCGAGAGGAATGGCAGAGAGCAGTAATGATCGATTTGTGCAAGCTGCTATCCCCAAACTTGATGGTCACTATGACCATTGGACAAAGCTGATGGAGAATTTTCTTCGCTCCAAAGAATATTGGTGTATTATAGAAGATGGGATCTTTGCAGTGGCAGATGGAGCAGTGCCTACAGAGGCACAACTCAAATCGATTGAAGAGCAGAAGTTAAAAGGATTTAAAGGCAAAGAATTTTCTTTATCAATCCATTAATCGTGAAATCCTGGAAACAATCCTCAACATCGATACGGCCAAACAGATTTGGAATTCAATGAAGCAGAAATTCCAAGGTTCAACAAGGGTCAAGAGAGCACAGTTGCAGGCCTTGCGTGGAGAATTCGAAGTGCTCAGGATGAAGGAGGGAGAGACTGTTAATGCCTTTTCGGTCGTACTCTAACCATAGCCAACAAAATGAAGGCTTGTGGTGAGAGTATGCGTGAAAATGTCATCACAGAGAAGATTTTGAGATTCATGGTTTCAAAGTTTGATTATGTAGTGTGCTCGAATGAGGAATCCAACAACTTGGAAACGATGACAATCGATGAATTGCAGAGTAGTCTCCTTGTCCATGAACAAAGAATGAGAGGCCATGTAGAAGAAGAGGAGGTATTGAAGGTCACACATGAGGTAGAGCAGGAAGAGGAAGTGGTAGAGCTGTTTTCAGAGGAGGCTGAGGCAGAGGGAGAGGGAGACAGTCCTTCAACAAAGTCAGTATTGAATGCTTCAAGTGTCACAAGCTGGGACACTATCAATATGAGTGTCCTGACTGGGAGGACAATGCGAACTATGCTGAATTGAATGAAGAAGAGGAGCTTCTGCTAATGTCCTATGTCAATCCCAAACAAGCCAAGAGGGAAGAAGTATGGTTTCTAGACTCGGGTTGTAGCAACCATATGAGTGGAAACAAGGAGTGGTTTTCAGAGCTAGATGAAAGCTTTAGGCAGACTAATGCGAAACAATGTGATGCAGGTACGAAGATCAATGACAATAATGTTTCGCCAAATCAACGATCGATCTAAGCAGGAAGTTCAAGAAGAAAATAAAGCTTTCGATGGCTTTAAAGCAAAAAATTGCAAGTGTACTAAGTTCAGACCTTTGTAAATTATTTAGATAATCAATGTAATAATTTTTTCTCTTAATACAGTTCAACTCGTAATATTAGATCAGCAAATATACTTGGCAACAGAATCGCTCACTCACTAATCAAACGGAATATAACACAATCGCAATTGATATTAAAATTGATAATAGCATGCACGCAATAGCAGTTCCGAAAATACTAGATCGATAGAAAAATAAACCTTCGTCGGGTTAACTGGTTCGATGGGAGGGACCTCTGGAGGCTGTGTAACGACGCCGAATCTGAGAGGAGGGAGCTCGTCTCCAAGAGCTACGTAATTGGGGTGAAGTGGGCATGTCCGGGTGGAAGCGTCTGTACTACGAGCTAATACCTAAACGACTCTCCACACTGTCTACAATCTGATGAGTCACGCGCTCAATATATCCAGCTGGAGCCTCGAACGGCTGGTAGTCGAATCACTAAGAAAGCTATAAATCAACTACGCCAGACCCGTTTCAATCACGAATTGGGTGTTTTCTGCTTCAGGATCGGCCATGCACCAACGGATCACGGACTCAGAACTCAAATCAGATTAGAACTGAATTGAACTCCAAATGAATCTAAACCGACTTTGAATCAAGCTTAAAAATTTAACGGGTCTGCTACTGTACGGTCGGATCTGAACTAAAACAAATCCAAATAAACAGGGTGGGTTGATTAAAATGAACTAGATCCGAAAATCTGTGCGGTGTGAACTTCGGTCTGAAGAGAAAAAGGAGATGAGTGGCGCTTGAGGGGACATCGGGCGATCTCGGTGGCTGAGGGCGATGACGGGGCGGATTTGGGACGTGGCAGAGGACGGGGCGCTGTCGGAGGTGGAGGAAGAGGGGGATGGGTGACGCTGGGTCACTCGAAGTGGAGGGGGTGGGGAGCTCGACGGCGGTTGTTGAGCGGCGGAGGCCTGGGATTGCGGTCAGAGGTGGAGGAGAAGAGGAGGATGACGGCTAGGGTTTCACACCTCTAGGCCGTGCGGTTTCACACCAGGATTTCAGGTAACGCAATATTTTTTTCTCTTCAAATCTTCATTCCAAATATTCTGATTACAATTGTGCTTAAATAGAGAAAAGAAAATCTCACAAAAATAAAATCTCACACAATCAAATCTCTCACAATCTAATCTAATATCAAAAATAATTAACTAACAAATCTTATCTCACAATTCAAATCTCAAACCAACTACTAAACTGAAAAATAACAAAGAAATCTAAAATATCAAAACCATATCGCACGTATCCGAAGCACGGCTGAAATACGGCGTCTCCTACGCTAATAAACAAGACGAAAATCCTGTGCACATGCCTAGATGTCCTCATCATTCTCCTCAGGGGGGGAGAGAACTTGACCCTGTCGAGTGTAAATCATGACAGCTATCATACCGCTCAAGAAGATCTGGATTCAGCATCTGTAAATCACCTCGATCGAGCCAAGTATCATCAGACTCAGGTCTACCTTTCCAACGAACCAAGTATATACGGATACCATCATTGCTAGCAGAAACAATGTTATCATTAATAATAGCATCAATGTCATGTGTTAGATATGTAAGTGATATCTGGGGGAGTGGAGGTAAAGGGGAGCTCTCAGAAATAGATTCAGGGGTAGACTCATCAACCAGTGGGTTATCAGGGTTAAAATATGGGTCTTTGTATTCTACTAAATCCTCAATATTAAAGTTGAACCAATATTAAAACATTCAGGAAGGTTAAGAACATAAGCATTATCATTAATTTTCTTAAGAATTTTAAAAGACCCTGCACTTCATGCATGCAACTTTTTAACAGTTCTCGGAGAAAACCATTCCGGACGTATCCGGACCATCACATAATCGCCTACACTAAATTCTTTAAACCTCCTTAGATTTGCTGGCATTTTATAGTTAGTATTACTGTCATTGATCTTTATACTGTTTCTTTATGCAAGTCATGAATGCGAGATGCAAATACAGATATTGACTCGGATACTCTATGATGTGAAGACACAGGGACAAGATCTACAAGCTGCCTAGGTTTGTAACCATACACGACTTCAGCTGGACTGACACCTGTAGACCTATTAACAGAGCTATTATAAGCAAATTCAGTAGTAGGCAGATATTGATCCCAATCCCTAAAATTTTCGCCAACTAGCGATCTCAATAGGTTCCCTAAGCTTCTGTTGACTACTTTAGTCTGACCATCGGTTTGGGGATGAAACGCCGTTGAGAATTGAAGCTTAGTTCCCATTTTGTGCTAAAGAATTTTTCAAAAATAACTAGTAAATTTAACATCCCTATCGGATACAATTGTTTTCGGAAGCCCGTGTAGTTTAACAACTTCATTAAAGTATAGCTTGGCCACATGAGAAGCATCGAAAGTTTTGGAACATGGTATGAAGTGGGCCATTTTGGAGAATCGGTCTACACCAATAAGGACAGAATCTTCGTGGGTCACTCCATCATTCAGCAAAGTATAAATTTCGCTAAAATCAGAGCACGATTCATACTGCTCTTTAACTTTCTCAAAGCTAACTACTTCCACACTTATGATTGAGAGTAGGTGTATGCGACGACTGAGTGCATTGGCGGCCTTGTTCTCTACTCCCGCTTTATGTTTAATCGTGTAGGTGTAGTCCTGGAGGAACTCAACCCAGCGACCATGTCTAACATTCAGTTTCTTTTGGGAGTGAATATATCGAAGGGCCTAGTGGTCAAAATATATAATGAATTCTTTCGGTAACAGGTAATGACGCCAGTGATGAAGAGATTGTATAACCGCATAGAATTCTTTATCATTAGTGGAATAGCGTTGCCTTGTATCATTCAAGTTTTTACTAAAGTAGGCAACATAATGTTCTTCTTGAGATAGGACTCCACTTATATCAATACCAGAGGCATCGCATGCAATTTCGAAGACCTTAGAAAAATTAGGCAGGCGCATAATAGGTGCATGCGACATTCTTTGCTTGATCTCTACAAATACCTTGGTAGCAGCTTTTGACCACTCGAACTCACCTTTCTTCAAGCAATCGGTAATAAGGGCCATGATAGTGCTGAAGCCCTTGATAAACCGACGATAAAAAGTAGCGAGTCCGTGAAAGCTTCGAACATCCCTAATGTTCTTAGGTTTAGGCCATTCTTCGATAGCTCTAACTTTCTCAGGATCAGCCGATACTCCTTTAGAAGAGACCACAAATCCTAGAAAAATGACTTGTGTAAAAAAAGTGTATATCTTAGGATTGACATAGAGTTGCTCTCTTCTTAGCACAGCACAGACTTGTCGTAGACGGTCCACGTGTTGTTCACGAGAGTTGCTGTAAATAAGGATATCGTCAAAGTACACCACCAAGAATTTTCCCGTGAAAGGACAGAGTACTTGAGTTATCACTCTCATAAAAGTGCTCGAAGCATTAGTTAAACCGAAGGGCATGACCATCCACTCGTACAATCCGTCTTTTGTCTTGAAAGCGGTCTTCCATTTGTCACCGGGACGGATGCGAATCTGATGGTAACCACTCTTAAAATCAATCTTAAAAAAGATAGTAGCTCTAGACATAAGGTCAAGCATATCATCCAATCGGGGAATGGGGAAACGGTACTTCACCGTGATCTTGTTAATTACGCGCTTATCCACACACATACGCCATGTTCCATATTTTTTGGACGTCAATAAGACGGGAACCGCACAAGGACTCATGCTTTCTTTCACAAAGCTTTTCTTCAACAGCTCATCAACTTGTCTCTTCAGCTCTGCATGTTCATTTGGGTTCATCCGATAGTGGGGTAAATTAGGAAGGGTAGCTCCCGGGACTAGATCAATTGCGTGTTGGATGTCACGCATCGGGAGTAATTGGTCCAGGAGGTCCTCAGGGAAGACGTCAAAGAATTCTTCTAACACAGAAGCAACTTCTGGGGGAACCATGTCAGAAATATCCTTAGGAGCTTCTCTAGTAGCAAGAATGAAAAATGGGGCTCCTTTGGCTAATTCACGATCGATCTCTTTGACTCCGATTAGGTTAACACATTTGGAAGACTTGTCTGGGTGGGCTTCTTGTCATTACCCTTCGGTTGAACCTGAAGGATCTTGACATTCTTCCTATCGTGCTCGAACAATATCATATTTGACCGTCCAAAAATTTGAACGTCGTTATCAAACAGCCATGGTCTTCCAAGAATAACTTGGCCTACATCCATCTTCAGAACATCGCACAACACCTTGTCCTTATAAATGGCAAATTGAATAGGGACTAAACATCTCTCTTGGACATAGAGTGCAGTGTCGTTAATCTATAATACTTTGTGTGGATTAGGATGAGGTGCAACCTTGTGGCCAAGCTTGGATCACAGCTGAGGAGACCGCATTGATACATCTTCCACTATCCACGATCACTTTGCAATTCTTATCGCCAATCTTTGTGAACATGTAGAAAATAGTAGTACGTCTCCAATCATCAACAGTTTTAGGTTGGGAGATGGCACATCTAACAACAGATACGGTAGGGATTTCTATTCGCCTAAGACATCCTAGGATAGTATTATCTATATCATCATCAAAATCATCGGTATCATCATCAACTTGATGGACAAACTCGTTGCTATCAAGTTCAGGTTCATATTCGTGTTGGCCATCGATGATAGCAACCTTGTGACGGGTCGGACAGTTCGCAGAAACATGTCCATACCCTTGATATTTATAGCACTTGACATGAGGACCAATCTTAGAGAAATCTCTCTCCGGTTCCTTGCCCTTGAGGTCGACTTTAGACTGGGAAGTGCTAGGGTTAGGTCGACTCGGAGGCTGACTAGAGGTAGTAGCACGGGAAGACTGGGAGGAATAAGTTCTAAAATTCCGACTCCTATGGGATTTGGCTTCATCTAAATCTTGAACTAATGCATAAGCTCTCTCAAGGGTATCTACTCCTCTAGCAAAGAGTTTGGTTTGGAGGTCGTTTCTCAATCCAGCTCTAAATTTTAATAAGATTTTCATTGGCGCCTCCTGCTCAATGGTACTGCATCAAGTAAATAATTCGTCGAATTACGTAACATATTCTTTCGCAGACTTGATTCCTTAAGTGAGACAATGCCACTTGTCTAACAGTCTATGATAAAACGATGGCGGGAGGTACTCCCGTTTTAGTTCATCGGCCATTTCTCGCCAAGTTGTAATTGGTAACTCACCTCTAATATGCCTTAGCGTTTCGAGGTTGGACCAATATTGACAGGTGGGTCTAGTGTTTTTCATAGCTACGAATTTGACCTTTTGGGGTTCCGTCAGGACATACCAATTGAAGTAGCGATCCATGTTCTTCAGCCAGTCTAAGAAAGCTTGTGGGTCGAGCGTGTCGTTAAAAGTTGGTGTGCTGACCTTAATGCTTCTCAAGTATTGCGCGTCCGGATCAGGTACAGGTTGATGTGGGGGTCGATGAGCGAAGTGCCCATAACCTTGGCCTTGCGGTGGCAGAGCGATGGGTCCAAAGCCTTGATCGTGCAGCGGGGGAGTTGCAACACGTGCTTCTTCGAGCCTCGTTAATCTCTCGTTGTCATTCAGGGTCTCGCGGGTAGCTCTGCTCTCCTGGGTTAAATTATCTATTTGTGTTGCTAGTTCAGCGAATTTTTTAAGGAGTTCAGACTCTATACTGCCTAACATGCTTAACTCACTAGTTGACTCACTTTACTCTCTCAATCGATAGGGTAAACCTGTGCGAGTGGGCATGCACTACAGCTAAAAGAGATGTAACAGCTAATGAGATGACTGATTTTTTTAAAGACTTAATCTAAAAAGAATTCTAACCTATAACAGCGCTCTGATATAAAAAATGATGCGAAACAATGTGATGTAGGTACAAAGATCAATGACAATAATCTTTCGCCAAATCAACGATCGATCTAGGCAGGAAGTTCAAGAAGAAAATGAAGCTTCTAATGGCTTTAAAGCAAAAACTTGCTAGTGTACTAAGTTCAGACCTTTGTAAATTATTCAGATAATCAATGTAATAATTTATTCTCTTAATACAGTTCGACTCGTAATATTAGATCAGCAAATATATTTGGCAACAGAATCGCTCTCACTAATCAAACGGAATACAACACAATCGCAATTGATATTAAAATTGATAATAACATGCATGCAATAGCAGTTCCGAAAATACTAGATCGATAAAAAAATAAACTTTCGTCGGGTTGAACTGGTTCGACGGGAGGGACCTCTGGAGGCTGTGTAACGACGTCGAATCTGAGGAGAGAGCTCGTCTCTGAGAGCTACGTAACTGGGGTGAAGTGACGTGTCCGGGTAGAAACGTCTGTGCCACGAGCTAATGCCTAAACGACTCTCTACACTGTTTACACTCTGATAAGTCATGTGCTCGATATATATGGCTGGAGTCTCGAACGGCTGGTAGTCGAACCACTGAGAAAGCTATAAATCCACTACGCCCGTCTCTGGGTCAATCACGAACTAAGCGTCTTCTGCTTCAGGATCGGCCATGCACCAACGGATCACGGACTCAGAACTCAAATCAAATTAGAACTGAATTGAACTCCAAAAGAATCTGAACCGACTTTGAATCAAGCTTGAAAATTTAACGGGTCTGCTACTGTACGGTCAGATCTGAACTAAAACAGATCCAAATAAACAGGGCGGGTTGATTAAAATGAACCAGATCCGAAAATTTGTGCGGTGTGAACTTTGGTTTGAAGAGAAAAAGGAGATTAGTAGCGCTTGAGGGGACGGCGGGCGATCTCGATGGCTGAGGATGACGACGGGGCAGATTTGGGGCGTAGTAGTGGGCGGGACGTTGTCGAAGGTGGAGGAAGAAAGGGATGGGCGGCGTTGGGTCACTCGAAGTGGAGGTGGGGAGCTTGACGGTGGTTGTCGAGCGGCGGACGGTTGGGATTACGATCAGAGGTGGGGGAGAAGAGGAGGACGGTGGCTAGGGTTTCACACCTCTAGGCCGTGCGGTTTTACACCAGGATTTCAGGTAACGCAATATTTTTTCTTTAAATCTTCATTCAAAATATTCTGATTACAATTTTGCTTAAATAGAGAAAAAAAATCTCACAAAAATAAAATCTCACACAATCAAATCTCTCACAATCTAATCTAATATCAAAACTATTTAACTAATAAATCTTATCTCGCAATTCAAATCTCAAACCAACTACTAAACTGAAAAATAACAAAGAAATCTAAAATATCAAAACCACATCGCAGGGATCCGATGCACGGCTGAAATACGGCGTCTCTTATGCTGATAAACACGGCGAAAATCTCGTACACGTGCCTGGATGTCCTCATCACAGACCGTGAAGCTTGGCAACAATACTAGAATGGTTGTGGTAAGACAAGGCAGTGTTCGTCTGCAAGTAAATGGATTTGCTCCGGTAATTTCAAATGTTATTACATTCCTGAGCTTAAGAACAATTTATTGAGCATAGGGCAGCTTCAAGAAAAAGGTCTAACTATTTTGATTCAGCATGGAAAGTGTAAGGTCAATCATTCTAGGAGAGGATTAATTATGGAGACAGATGAGTGGAAATAGAATGTTCGTCTTGGTTGCTACTATGGCATCAAAAACCTCTACTATGGCATCAAAAACCTCTACATGTTTTCAGACCGTGACAGAGAATGAGTCTCATCTTTGGCTCTGCCGATTAGGTCATTTAAGCTACAAAGGACTAAGGACACGTTCTCTTAAGAAGATGGTGAGTGGACTTCCCTCTCTCAAGACTCCAAAGAAAATATGTGCAGATTGCTTAGCCGGCAAACAACACAGAGATACTATGCCAAAAAGTAGTTTATGGAGAGCATCAAAACAACTTCAACTCGTGCATGCAGACATATGTGGGCCTATCAAACCAACTTCAAACAGTGGCAAAAGGTATATCTTAAGTTTTATTGATGATTTTACTTGTAAAACTTGGATTTACTTCTTACATGAAAAGTCAGAGGCCTTTACTATGTTTAAAAGTTTTAAAGCTTGTGTTGGAAAGGAAGTTGTTGCATATATTATTTGTTTGAGAACAGATAAAGGTGGTGAGTTCACCTCAAATGGATTTGGAGAGTTTTGCAAAGCTCAAGGCATAAGCAGACAGTTGACAGCAGCCTACACTACTCAGCAAAACGGAGTTTCTGAGAGGAAGAACATGACGATAATGAATATGGTATGATCTATGTTGGTTGAGAAGAAGGTTCCTAAGGTGTTCTGGCCCGAAGCTGTAAAATGGAGTATGCATGTGCTCAATAGATGTCCTACTGTAGCACTGCAAACTAAAACTCCAGAAGAAGCATGGAGTGGTGTAAAGCCAACAGTGAAGTATTTTCGAATTTTTGGGTGCGTGGCTCATGTTCATATACCAGATCAAAAAAGAAGCAAGTTGGATGTCAGGAGCAAGAAGTGTATTTTGTTGGGAGGAAGCAATGAGTCAAAGGCCTATAGATTATTTGATCCGATTTCCAAGAAAATCATCATCAGCAAGGATGTGGTATTTGAAGAAGAAGAAAGTTTGGATTGGGGTAGAAGTGAAGAACAGTGCAAGCTGGATGTCTTAGAATGGGAAGATGATGAAGATAAGGGTGACATCGAAGAGGAGGCAGAGGACAATGAAGAAGAGAACAATGATGCTAATTCAAGAAAGCTCAAGTGACAACTCAGGTGAAACTGGTTCACCTCCTGATGGGCCACATGAGGATGTTCAAGAAGCTCCAGTTGAAGGGAGGGTTAGAAGGGTACCATTTTAGATGGCCGATTACGAAACTGGTGAAGGTTTGTCAGATGAATACGATTTGAATGCAATGATGATAACAGAGGATGATCCACTTACATTCGAGGAGGCTGTCAAGAGCAAGAAATGAAGGAATGCAATGGTGGCAGAAATCTAATCAATAGAAAAGAACAAGACTTGGGAGCTGACTGACTTACCAAGTGGAGTGAAGCCGATTGGGGTTAAGTTAGTTTTCAAGACCAAACTTAACGAAAATGGAGAGATAGACAAGTATAAAGCAAGGCTAGTGGCGAAAGGGTATGTGCAGCAATATGGAGTGGATTACACTGAAGTGTTCGCTCCGGTGGCCAGACTTGGCACCATTTGTTTGATACTTGCTATGGCGGCTCAACATAGTTGGGATGTTTTTCAGTTGGATGTAAAGAGCGCATTTCTTCATGGTGAGCTCAGCGAAGAGGTTTTTATTCAGCAGCCTATTGGATTTGTGTAGAGAGGTGAAGAGGGAAGAGTTTACAAGTTGAAGAAAGCATTGTATGGGCCTAAGCAAGCGCCGAGAGCATGGTACAACAAGATAGAGGCTTACTTTGTCCGAGAATGTTTCGAAAGATGCTTCTGTGAACACACTGTTTACAAAGTCGAAGGAGGGAGGTAAAATTTTAATAGTAAGTCTTTATGTTGATGATTTGATAAATACAGGAAATGAAAGAAGTATATGTGATGAGTTTAAGAACTCAATGATGTTGGAATTTGATATGACTGGCTTGGGAAGAATGAGGTACTTTTCGGAATTGAGGTTGTGCAGAGTTCAAATGGAATTTTTATATGTCAGAGAAGGTATGCTCGTGAAGTTCTAGTAAGATTTGGAATGGAGAATAGTAATGCAGTGAAAAATCCCATTGTTCCAGGCACGAAATTGTCAAAAGATGAGGCAGGAAGAAAAGTTGATTCAACTATGTTTAAGCAAGTGGTCGGCAGCCCGATGTATCTGACTGCAACTCGACCCGATCTGATGTATGGGGTGAGCTTAATCAGTAGATTCATGCCTTGTCCAAGAGAGTCTCATTAGCTTGCAGCAAAACGGATACTAAGGAGTTTGAGAGGGACAACTGAGCTAGGCATTTTCTACAAGAAGGGAGGAAGCACAGATCTTGTGTATACTGATAGCGACTTTGCTAATGATTTGGATGATCGAAGAAGTACATCTGGTTTTGTGTTCTTTTTTTTGGTTCTAGAGCGGTGTCGCGGTCTTCTAAGAAACAGCCTGTAGTGGCATTATCTACCACTGAGGCCGAGTACATAGCGGCTGCAAGTTGTGCCTGTCAGTGTGTTTGGGTTAGAAGAGTGCTAGAGAAACTTGGCCAGAAAGAGGAGAAGAGTACTTTGATTCAGTGTGACAACAGTTCTACCATACAGCTGTACAAAAAATCCAGTATTTCATGGCCGAAGTAAACATATTGACATAAAGTTTCATTTTCTGAGAGATTTGGTAAAAGATGAAGCTGTGAAGTTGAGCTACTGCAGTTCTCAAGTTCAAGTTGCAGATATAATGACGAAGCCCCTCAAGTTGGAGCAGTTCCTGAGGCTTTCGAAGCATGCTGGGAATGATTGAAGCATCAGAGATAAACTAAATGCAAATGCTTCTGCATATAGTTTAAGGGAGGGAATGTTGGTCCCCTTTAACTTTGGACAATTATCAAGAAGCCCCTCATAACCTTGAAAATATCATTAAACCCCCAAAGTATAGGGATGATCAGAAAACCTTCCTTTAATTTTAAAATTTTATTAGAAAACCCAATTTAAATTTAGGACTTCTGCAAAAAACCGTCCTAATATTAGGAGGGCTTTCTGATGAAATCTCAAAGTCAAAGGGGGGTTTTCGATGACCTCTAAACTTTGAGTTTTCTGATATTTTCAAAGTAAGGGGCTTATCTGATAATCGTCCAGTTAAGTTGTTTTTCCCCCCTTTCGATGTTTAGGGGCTGTTTGGTTTTTGTTTTTTGAGAGTGAAAAGGCCCGAAAGCCTGACACAGTGTCAGGCTTTCGGGCAAAATTGGCTTCTCAGGGGGCGTTTTTGCCCATTTCCCTGACCCAGATGGGACACTGTGTCAGGGTTTCAGCCTTTTTCACACCAAACCAAACAGCCCCTTAGCCTACAGAAATCTAGTCATAGCAGAACTTTCTGGACTCCAAAATGAATATAAAGAGAATTAAAGTACAAATAAATTACATTTATAAAACGATATAAGTATAACTTAAATAAACATCCCTCGGCGAACTCCAGAACCGAACATGCCCTAGATTATGAAACAAATTTATTAATCTCCTTAAAATCACATTTTTAAATTAAAGAATAAAAAGTAGTTTGATGGACTTCATCTTGATGTCTCATTTTAATACCCTTAACAAACCCTGATGATCTTATTAAACAAAAGAAGATCAAAACAATTGGGGGAAATTTACCGTACCTGGATGGAATTATTATTCGATAAAGGATCAACGAAAGTTGGTTGCTTATCAAATTCAACGCAATCAATGGGGCCGCCATCTTCATTCTGCAAAAAAATAAACCGATTTTTTTTTTATAAAAAATATCAGTTGGGAAAAATCTCGAACATAGAAGCTTTATTCAAAAAATAAAGAGAAAATGGGGAATTTTGATAGTCCGGTTGCTATTGAAATTGAAATCTCCCCTTGGAGTTTAACAAATTTCCCCATATTTTAATGAGTTTTTATTTTCTTACCCGTCTATAATAGGACTAAACTTAAAAACGAAGCTTTTTTATTAGATGTAACCTGTTAGATCTTCAATAGTTACATATTAACCGCTCAAAGTTTAGAAATTGAATATTAACCCCTCAAATCTTTTATAGTCTTAAAAAATGGTCCTTGTGTTTAATACACATTACATTTGAGACGAATATCTATCAAATCTAATGGTTAGAGACAAAATGACTGTTTTACCTGTCTAGTATTTTCCCAAACTCATTTCTCAATGAGTCTAAACCCAATACCCGCTTAAGAAAACCCAAATCCACCAGAGTTCTTCTTCTCCAATGGTTAGAAAAGAACCATAACCCAAAGCTAAGCTTCACAAGGTTTGAAAACAATTAGAGAGATGGGTAGTTTGGCAATTGTAGATAGGAGGTTTTTTTTTAAATGCCACTTTTGCAATTTTATGAGCACAATCGACCTTTTTGTGTTTTAATTAGCAAAATCGACTTTTTTTTGCTACAACACCACATAGTGTTAAAAAGAGGTCGATTTTGCAAAATATAATCTTTTAAATATAAGGGGCTACTAGTTTTGTGTATTTAAAGGTCGTTAATTAAAAGTTAACTATTTCTATGTAGTCCCATTTACACATAAAGATCTAATTAGCCAGTAATAGAGATCGTTAAATACATGAGACTAGTGGTCTTGTGTATTTTAAATACTATAATTCATAAAATCGACTTCTTCTTGGCCAGCAATGATGACATGGCCAAAAAAAAGATAGATGCTTCTAATTAAAACACAAAGAGCTCGGTTTTGCTTATAAAATTGCAATATTGGGTTAGGAGTTAACCCAAAGTGGTCCTTCTAGTTAACACACGCTAGACTTGAAGGGGAATATTCCGTCAAACGATTAGAGGTAAAGTGACTATTCACTCCATAATTATATTCCCAAACTCATTTATTAATGGGTCTAAACCCAATACCCGTTTTTAAAAAATCAAAATCCACTAGAGTTCTTCTTTTTCAATGATTAGAAAAGGACCCCAACGCAAAGTCAAGCTTGAGAAGATTTGAAAACATTAGGGTGATGAGTGGATTGGTGATTGTAGATACCGAGTTAAGAATTAACCCAATCTTAGTTTAGTTTTTTTTTAATTGAAAAACTAACAGAGGAGTCATTTTGAAAGACCCTATAAGATTTAAGGGACTCATTTGTAATTTTCAAGATGTAAGGGACTAATATGTAATTATCTTAGATTTATGGGGCTAATATCTACATACATTAGGGCCGGATCTTATACTAACTGACCCAAGTGGTTCTTTGGTGGAGGTCTAATTTTGTTGGGAATTGAAAAAACGGAGAAACAAAAATTAACAAAAGACAGTGCGTCCATGATTATTTAAAATACTTCTATAAGTATAAAGTTAATTTTTAGTCTGGAAATGGTCTAATTTTAAATAATCCTGTGCATCTTTTATGCTTTTACTTAGAAATGGTCTCATCTTAGACAAAAAAAAAAAAGGTGCTAATTAACAAATAATACTTCAATGTCTATGTCAGACAATATTGCACGCATGAATTATTTGCTTGTACTGTGTACCTCCGACATAGTTCTTAAAAGATTATCAGAAAAGAATGTAAGTAAAAATTAAAATATAAAAAAGGGATTAAATTGTGTTAAATCACATATATATTTGTTCAGTAACTTCTCTTGCATCAGATTTTAAAAAATAAAATAATTATGAGATAAAATTAGTAGTTTGTAATTAGTACCTTTATGGTCTTAATTGCTAGCTTCCTGATGATTCTCGTTTTTCCATCCGACTCCTTTTCTTCTCCTCTGGTGAGACTCCGACCTCCCTTCACCCCATTACTCAACAGAAACCAGACAAACACTAACATTACTGAAGAAAATGAAGCCATATTTTAACTATATTTGGATTTTTGCTTGTAAGCTGGCGAAACTCCCAAGCCCTCCTCTTTTCGTAGAGGATGGAATTTATTTATATTCCTGCAAATATCCAAAATAATTAATCACTCATTAAGCATTTTGACCTGGCGTTTTAATGCGCTCATTTATCAGCCACAGCTTTCCTCTCTAGTGAAGCTTGACTTTTTTTTACAAACATGGTTACGTTAATTAAACGATTAACTGGAATAGCAGAGTCTGGGGGAGATGTACTTTGGACATTTCAAACCATGCATTTTATATAAAATTTTCGACTCCACTATTTCTACTCAAGGATGTGATGATATATTCTTTCTACGATAACTTTGAATTAGGGGGTGTTTGTTTCACTCTTTTTATGGAATAGGAATAGAAATTGGGTCTAACAATGACAAAATTATAAATAAAGGATTAGGGAATGTTTGTTTCACTTTTTTATGGAATAGGAATAGAAATTGGGTCTAACAATGACAAAATTGTAAATAAAGGATTCTTTATGAATCCTATTCTTGAGTTTGGTTCACTAAAAATTTATAGATTTTGAAATCTATTTTAAGGGGTGTTAGTCATCTAGAACTTTTTAAGTTGAACTGGGATAATTGGTAAAGTGAGATAATTTTTTAACACTGAGATAGTTTAGTGGAACGACGATAGATAATTTTTGTAGTGGAATAATTTGGTAGGATAATTTGGTGGGATAATGATGAATAATATTATGAAGTTGTATAATTTGGTAGGATAATTTGATGGGGGTAATGGTGGATATATATTACTATTGTTAATAATTGTATATTAAAAATAATATAAGATTGATTAGTAATTGATTAGTCTAGTAATAACTATAAATATAAAGTAATAAAGCATCATTATTCATCTCAAACAATAAAATATTTTACAACTAAATAAAAATCTAAAACCGTACAGTGACTCGACTTCCATCATCCCACATGGCCTCTGCCATAGAATTTCTTCAAGCTTCTGCCACTACTCGTTGAGTCTGTTGAGTCTGTAACTCGTCTTATTCATCGGAGTCATCATCTGCATCAGCAACATTTTGTGGAGCTTCTAGTGAAAGATCAGAAATGTCGAAGTCATCATTTGTATTCATCATATAACGTCATGCATGAACATATAATGTATAAATAGTAAGAGCCACTTAATTAGGATAGGTTAAATGTATACTAACAAACTAATTACATGCATCAAATACTCATTAATAAAATTCCTAAAATAATGTAAAATCACAGAAAACACATCATTCGTCACTCATTTTCCTATGCACAAAAGTTACGATAGCATGTATTCAAATATTTAACAGTTGTTGTAACATAAACTTTAATCATAAAAGGTTGTGTATCATGTCCTAATTAAAGAAGGAATCAATTTTTTGATCTAATAATTAAAGTAGTATCTACTTTTTAAGTTCTAATAAAAAAGAGAGAGTGATCAGAAATACATGTGAACCGAGGAGAAGCGATGTTCTTCAAAAGGTCACAGTTCCACTTTTTTCTCAATTGATTCTTTATCAATCTGGAGCATAATTTGAGAGAGGTGAACTGATGGCTACATATATAGGTAGCATAATTAGTGGAATAATTATGAAAAATTATCGTAATTCTAGTTCTAGTAGAATTCTACTTGACTAACACACAAAAAAATCCTAGTTCTAGAAAAGTTCTACTTGACTAACACTGCAAAAAAATATCCCACTTCCTAATTCTATGTGACTAACACCTTAAATATTTATCCCACAGATTATCCCAGTTCAAATTTTAAGTTCTAGGTGACTAACCCCCCTCCCCCCCTCCCCCAAAGTTAAAAAAAGTATAATGACTTTATAGAAACCCAAATCCTATTGATTTGATAGGATTTGGTTGAAAAAGCTGACACACCCCATGATTTCACCTTTCTCTCCATTTTTCAGATTCCGCATTTTCACCAAACCCTAGATCTGGTCTTCCGCCTTCTCCCGCCTCATGTCCCGCTCATTCTCCCCTCTCTTCACGCCTTCTTCGATTTTTTCTAAGATGAGGCTTTGGTTGGCTTCGACTGTGGGTTCGGTGGGTTTTCTTGGCTTCATTGGGTTTGACAGCTTCGATCTTGAACTTCGTTAGGTTTTCTTGGCTTCAAAGAGGAGCGATGAACGCTATTATCCGAGTCAGAGAGGATTATCCGAATCAAATAGGAGCGAAAGAACACACGTGAAACATCGAAATGTGTAAAACAACGAAGCAAATACAATCAGGAGGGCTCGAGGTGGCTTGCACACATGCGGGTCACTTCGAGGTGACCCTCACGAAGAAGTTAAATTTTGATTATGATACAATTTGAATCTGGAAAATCACAAAAGATAAAAGTTGTAGTTCTCTTCGTCATCTTTCCAATGCATCTTTAATCACTTCATTCCGAGATTAGAAGAGAGAGTTAAGGCCAAAAATATTGTACAGATCACCTCGAGGTGACTAGCACGCATGCGGGTCACCTTGAAGTGACTCGCACAAAGAATTAAAATTTGGACTATAATACGGTTCGAATCTTGTTTGTTGGAAATTTTGTAACAAGAAAATAATGAAAAGAATTGTATTTGATTTATTCTCTCTAACTGCTTAGAAAAAGAATGATTACAACTCTCTCAACTCTCGATTACAATTTGAATTCCGGGGTACAAAAGAGAAGAAAATAAATTTGATTTTCTCCTTTGTTTAAAACTGGGTTCTTCACGGTGGCGATGAGATGCCTCCCTCGAATGCTCGCGTCGAGATTGCTTCTCGTTGACGATCCGACGTCTTGTTTCACTGGAACGTGATCTCCTCCTCACGATTTGACGTTGTGGAGAACTTGCGTGGCAAGTTTTAGAACTCTGAATGAGTTTGTTTAATCTTAACCGTAATTGGTTAGACAATCCAAGGATCTCTTCTTTGCTGTTAAGGAGAAAGATCCGAAAATGCTAGCCCCAGGATTCAAAAGCCAGCCTTTAACTAAGCTGATTTCTTAGTTATTTATAGAGGATTAAGGTGTGTAATCACCTCCTTAATTCGCTCCTAAGTGGGGCTAATGGGATGAAACCGCCCCCTTAAATTACTCCTGAGTAGAGTTGTGATCCCCTCAGATCGTGGGAAACGGTTTTGAAACCGTTCA
>BQKN01067266.1:596263-607360 GCA_022839385.1 Asparagus kiusianus
TGTTTGATGGGGATCAGCTATCTATTGTGATTTTTAGACAGCCTACAAATCTGAAAAAGCTCAAAAGATAAAGGTTATAGGTCTCTTTGCCAAATTTCTAACGCATCTTGAATCACCTCATTTCGAGGTCGTATGAGAGAGTTAAGGCTAAAATACCATGTGAGTTACCTCGAAGTGACCCGCATGCATGTGGGTCACCTCGAAGTGACCCGCACGCATGCGGTCACCTTGAAGTGACTCGCATCTAGAGAGTTCCCGAAATGCGTTTTCTTAGTTTTCTCGGGATTCTTTCATTCAGAGCCTTCCCAACTGTCTTGAGGCTATCCCTAAAAGTGGTTAAGCGGTTATTAACTGAGGATAAGATCAAATTATCAATTCTTATTCGAAAACGCTGCATCAGAAACCTATAAATACAAGATGCCCCTACACAACGGGATCTGAAATTTAGGTAAGGTGTTGTCCCTGTGAAGAGTGATCCACGAACTTCAGAGAGGCTAGCGAGATCTTGACGAGTTCTTCAGCATAAAGTTGAGGAGTTCGAGAGATCTGAGGCCCGTTCTACCATTCCTTGATATCAGACTTTGTTTTGATCTCGAGAAGAGTAGTAATCTCACTTTGTTGAGATTATTTACTTCTGCAATTGTTTCCTTTGTGAAGCAAGAGTATTGATCTTTTATTCTGATCAACCGGATCTGATCCACGATGGTCCACAAATAAACCCCGACACAGGCCAAGATCCCACACAAGCAGCGGGTGATAAACGTCCTCTGCATGTGTTGAAGAGAGTTGTAACTTTTTTATTTTCATTGTGTGAGGTTGTGAGGTAGTCTTATAAAATAACTAATTTTACTTTTTGAACTTATTGTAAACGATTGAAGTTATAATGAGTTCCACAATGAAGAAAACAATTTTCGACGCAAACACCTTTCTTTGATTTCGAGCTTCGATTTGGAGGTTCGATCCCACAATTTATTCTTTGATTTTGAACCCCTTTATTCGATCTTGTTGTGTTGCTATCAGTGCGTTGCTATCAGTGGGTTCGATGGGTTTGATTTTGAGCTTCGATTCTTGGTTGGTTGCTTTCGTTTGTTGTTGAAATTTTCAGCCATGAATTACCCCATTGGCATTGGTTGGTTGCTTTCGTTTGTTGCCGAAATTTTCAACCCTGAATTACCCCTTGGCAGTTGAAAGTATAAATCTATAACTCATTCTTTGTAAAAATTAATATATGATCATGGATGATTATTTGTCATAGTTGATATTGTTTGGATGATTATAAAAATTTTCTCATTCCAAACCAAGCTAAATATAATAGAAATTGGAGGGTTTCTATAAAGTTTGATTCCATTTTTTCATGTTATGAAACGAACATAGAAAGGAAAAAAAAAGGATTTCATGAATCCATAAACTTGTCTTAAATTTTTTTTATGGACTAGGTAGGAATCCATAAGAAAATCGGATTCCTAATCTTATTCTTGCCTACTATTGAACCAAACACCCACTTATATATAGTAAGCTAAAGGAATTGCAGTCATTTATTTCTATCCTGGATTTGTTGTTCACTCTTGTAGTTAAAACTGTTTATTTCTTTGCACATTTTTACAAAATTTAAGCATCAGTATCTCTTGCAGTTCATCTAGTAATTTGAAAACTAAACAAAAGTAATCAAGCAGTACATATTAGGGAGATGTTGCATTCTCAAAATGTTTCTTTTATGAAGGTGGTTTTAGTAGTTTTGTTGTTGGACTTCATTGGGCAGGTTGTATTCACTTGTTGTTGCTTCGGATTTGTCAGAGAATATGCTGCGCCAATGTGATGGCTTCATTGAGCAGGAGGATGTTTCGAAGGAGTAATGATTCTTTACTTAATTTTTCCGGGTACTAAATTGTTATTTTATGGGTTAGTTGCCATATTTGCTTGGAAACCCTGTTGTCATTTTACTTTCAGGAACTTAGTTTTAGTGAGCGCTGATATCTCTAGACTCGCTTTTGTTTCGCGTTCTGTTTGATGCTGCACTAAGCATGCTCTCTTCAATACACTGTATTAAATTGGGTTAGCTGCGGATAAACCCTCTACAGTATCATTGTTTCGAATTTACTACCCCTCTAGTTTATTTTCGCGGAATGGCCGTCTAAGTGAGTTTTTCGGAATGTTTCTCTTTCTCTTGAGGGTAAAGGAGTAGAAAACCCACTCAGGGGCCTGTCTGCAATAATAAAACTAAAGGGGTAGTAGTTCAAAGCAGTGATACTCGTACATGGGATATATCTGCAATTTACCCTCAAATGTGTTATGGTCATGAAACTAGAAAACGTAACATTTCACGAGCCTGGATTCATTGTTGCAGATGTTGGATTTAATCTAATAAATCTAATTGTGGACACATATGATTAATCATTGTGTATTGCTATCGTTTCAGGATAACCCACTAAAGTGATCAATTAAGTTGGGTTAATGGGTATTTAAATAAATCATGGGGTTATATGTGCAGATACCGGGTTGTAATTGTGATTTGTTGAGGGGCCAAATTGCAAAAGTACAACACCTATAAATAAGGGGTTATGGTCCCTAATCTAGGGTTACTTCTCTAATTCTCTTCACCCCCATCTCAAGAGAGAAATTCGGCTAAGAGAGAACCCTAAGGTTAGAAGATCATCAAAACCCAAAATCAAGATCTCTACTATGGATTCAGGTATAAGCTTCCGCTCTTTTGATTATTGTTTAATCTCTTTGAATTAATCATGGCTATATGGTTTTAAGATCTCAAGTTTTAGATCTAACAGCAGATCCTTTTCAATTAAGGTGATAATTGCGGAGTGTCCAGTTATTTCAATCCTTTTAACTCCATTCCAAGTATAAGTGGATGTTAGCTGTAAAGAAAAATAGGACTTCTTTCAGGAGATTTCCTAATGATTGAAATCTTGGGTTACTTGCATATAGACCCCCTGTGGCATCATTGTTCTGCACTTCTGGCCCTGTAGTTTCCATCAATTGCATATGGCCCCTCTGGGTTAAATTTACTTTTTTCCTTAGTTAAAATTTGACAGATATTGCC
Organism: Asparagus kiusianus; assembly: GCA_022839385.1. Lineage (NCBI taxonomy): Eukaryota > Viridiplantae > Streptophyta > Magnoliopsida > Asparagales > Asparagaceae > Asparagus > Asparagus kiusianus. The sequence continues at coordinate 599,316 of BQKN01067266.1, forward strand.
TTTGTGTGAAATTAGTGAGTTTATCTGAGGGTAGAAGAGTAAAAAATCTAACCAGGGGTTCTATCTGCAACAATGAAACCACAAGATATTAAGTGCAAAACAACGACATTACAAGGGGGTCTATGTGCAAATAACCATTAAATCTTTCTCCATAGTTCCCAATTTCAATAGGGGCCCTCCCAACTTACTTAGAAACTTAAACTAGCAAAGTAATCACTCGTATACTGCTGAATTCTTCCTCCGAATGATCATCATTATAATATATTTACATTGTAAAATATATATATTGTCAGATATTGCAAAAAGTCTTTTAAATATTTTTTCGGTCAAACAGGTAATTTACATATTATTGTATTATTTTGTAATTTTAAGTGATCATTTCGTGGAATAGAGATCTCTCCAGAATTCTTACATCTCCAACTCATCCTTGCTATCTGAAATATTGAAATAAAAAGAAATAAATAGCCAAACAGTAGATCTAAAAATAGAACATATGCATGAAAAATTAAATTATTTAATTGAATAAAGTGGTTAAAATGATGAAAATATGAAAGAGTTTGGAAGAAACAATTGAGATATGAATTAATTTATAAGAAAAAATTCAGATCTAAGACATGCAAATTAAACAAATAAATTATTTATTTTTGGGAATACAAATTTTAAATATATTTTACAAGGAACAGGGCAGGTAAGAGAAAGCCATGAATCATGAAAATATGAGTGTTACAAAGAGAAAATTAACAAATCGAAAGAGATTGGGAAGGAAGATATTGGAAACATGACATACAACGCAGCAGAAATAGCATATCATGACTATTAATCAAAATTAATTAAAAATAGATGAATATATGAAACGCTTTCCAAATTTCTACAATATCTATCTCGAGATCAATCCGAAATAGCTTTCTCAAATAAAAAAGCCTCTAATTGAAATCCACACGTCACCGAAGAGAAGCAATACTAAGAGATAGGTTCTCAAATTTCTATTTCTATTCTGTGCTTCATATTATCTTCATAAGAATTTTTTTGTGTCTTCATAAGGCTACATATGAACTCTATATATAGAATTAGACTAGTCTTAGAGATTTTAATTTTAAACAATATATAATTATTCAAAAATCTATCCATAACAATTAACGATAGAATAGATTTGCTAAAAAATTTTACCCATAGCAATTAAGGATGGAAATAGAATTGCATTGTATGTACACCTCTTCTAATGACATTAGTAAGACCAATTGGGTCCCATATCGAAAACTAATTATTAATCAAATTATTAATTTTAATTTAACAATCAAATCCCAATCCGGCCAACTATTCATAAAAGTTCTTTCATAATATGAGATTAATTAGTAATAAATAATATCTTACATTCAGTATTATCTAGTATCATTTATTTTAGGCAACTCTTTTAAGCAGGACAATTCAACTATTTGCTCATGTCTAAATTGCAATTCCCATGAACATAAATAAAAATCATTTTAAAACATCAAAAAAAATTATTTTTATAAGAAAGTAAATTAAAAAAATATTTTTCAAAACCACATGCCGACAGGAATTTAATAACTTCATGAGAATGTATAATAAATTAACTCATCATAATGAGCATACTGGATCCTATCTAGATATCCATCATTTTCCTAAATAAAATTTAGCAACAAAAAATTTTAGGTTGTGTAGCGCTTGCTCAACAAGCTTAACCATCACATCAAAATATACTAAATTATAAAAATAAAAATATTATCAAGTCAAAGGGATCATGTAACAATCTGAAATCTCCATCTCCTAGGTGACTGGTCCTAGAGAATTCAAATACGGTCTACTACTACACACATCACAATGCGTGCTTATGACATACACCCGGAGAACCCTCATTCCCGATGGTTGAGACCCACCACTACATATCTCATATATCGGTGTCATGCATAATAACCGATTATAACAAAGTTATCCTTTACTAGTTATAGATTAAGTACAAATTTAAGAAATTTCCAAGTTAGATCATATCTCCAAGCAAGTGACTATCACAATGCAAAATCTAACAAAATAACTTCTAAGGATAAATAAAAATTATATAAATAATACCCAAATTATATATGCAATAATTAAATTTATTAATATTACAATATTAATACATAATTTATATTGGATGTTCAAGGGCATATTATTATTACTATTCTAATAATCTCCCACTTGCCTTATAACATCCAATCAGATGTAATCCTAACTCCCATCCGTCAAAAACATTTTATGACAACGGTATGTAAAAGGACATTAAAATATTATCTGCTTAGCCATCTATTAAACCATCACATATTTCTTCTTAGTAACCTTTAATAAGATAATTTTTCTTTCTAAGCTTTTCGCAACAGCTCCTTTACTATAAAATAATGGTAGAAAGAAAAATATTATAAGAAATAATATTAAGCTTATGGAGAAACTCATTTATCCATATTTCTTCTTTAATGTTTTCACATGGCACTACATATTCTAATATTATTGTTAATGATATAAATATAACTCGAAACGGACTTTCTATTATTAGGATTTGATTGGAAACTACTTACAAAATTAATTATTTTTAAAAGACTCAATCTTCTTTGGAACACATTTCCTTAAATAGTGAGTATTTATGTCTTTATAGGAACTATTCCTTTCTTGGAATCTTGTTAAGTTGAACCTTCTATGGAACTTATCCAAATAAGTAGATTGTGATAATTCTATATATTTCTTTCTCTATCTGTATAGAGTTTGAGATCTAAGATATAGAATGTCAAAAGAAAATTCTTCATAAAAAACTAAATCATACTTTTAATTATGATATTAAAATATCATTTTCAATGAGTAATAAGTCATTAACATACAACGATAGGAATATAATGCAATTATTTTATTATTTCTTATACGCACAAGATTTTTTTTTAATTTTAAGGATCTGATTAAGATCAATTTCCTTAATCATTTCATCAAACTGAATGTTTGCTTGATTAAGTTCATAACTTTGATTGATTTAATTAATCAATCTTATCTTCTTGAATTTTACATACTTGATTCTATAATCTCTATATGTAAATATTTTCTTTAAGATATCCATTCAAGAAGGTTATTTTGAAATCTATTTATCGATATCTTATATTCATAACATGTTGAAATGACTAAATGGATCCTTATGAATTATAATATTACAATTAGAGAAAAAGTTTCTTCAACAATTAATAACCGTTTGTCATCAAATATGACATCAACTCACTTACATGAAATCACGTCCAACATTACTTTTGTGTAAGTTTTAGGATTTTTATTCTCCTTATTACTTTTCATCAAATATGTTTTAATAATGTTATTGTACTATACATGTGGATGAAAATTCTATTTAATCTCCTCATTGTAAACAGTGTATTCAACAATAAATTTAGTAAGTAAATCTCCATGTGCTTTATTACTTAAAGCTCCCACTAAATTTATACAATCTTCAACTCATTTGAAGTTTCTCCCACTGGATTAAATAACTCTCCCACTAAAGAAAATAAGTTTTCTTCTAGAGTTATAACAATCCTAATAAACAAGCTTGATTTTATAAAGGGAAAAATGCTTCCAGCCCCCAAAAGCTAAGGAAACGTGTCCCACCCCCAAGACTTGGTCAATGGGTGTTTTACCCCACACAAAAAAGATTCTGTTCTCTGAGCCCCCAAAACACAAAACCCAAGAGATTAAAATATATGAAGACCATAATACCCTTCTCTCTCTCTCTTTCTTTTTTATTAAAATATGATGAGGATTATTTTATTAATTTTGTTTTCTCTCTCTCTCTCTCTTTATCATAATGTATTAAGATGATAGTTGAAATGATTGATGATGATTATTTTATTATTTTTGTTGTTTGTATTGAGAGATTGTTAAAGTTACGGGTTAATTGTTAAGGTTACGAGTTAATTGTTAATGTTACAGGTCAATTGTTAAGGTTATGAATTCCCTCTCTCTCTCTCTCTATCATGATGTTACTTTGATGATATTGAAATAATTGAAGATGATTATTATTTTATTATTTTTGTTTTTTATTCTTTTTGTATTTTTAGAATATTCATTGTTAAGGATAATGGTTGGTTATAAATGTTATGCATTGATTGTTAATGTTACGGGTTAGTTGTTAAGGTTACGTGTTTGTTGTTAAGGTTATGGGTTTGTTGTGTATGTTACGGATTTGTTATTAAGGTTACGGGTTTAATTATTAAGGTTACGAGTTTAATTGTTAAGGTTACGTGTTTAATTGTTAAGGTTACGGGTTTAATTGTTACGGTTACAGTTTAATTGTTAAGGTTACGGTTTAATTGTTAAGGTTATGGGTTTAATTGTTAAGGTTACGGGTTTAATTATTACGGTTACGTGTTTAATTGTTACGGTTACGGGTTTAATTGTTAAGGTTACGTGTTTAATTGTTAAGGTTACGGGTTAATTGTTAAGGTTACGTGTTTAATTGTTAAGGTTACGGGTTAATTGTTAAGGTTACGTGTTTAATTGTTAAGGTTACGGATCAATTGTTAAGGTTATGGATCCCTTCTCTCTCTCGTAACCTTAACAATTAAACCCATAACCTTAACAATTAAACTGGTAACCTTAACAATTAAACTCGTAACCTTAACAATTAAACCGTAACCTTAATAATTAAACCTGTAACCTTAATAATAAAAACCGTAACCTTAACAATTAAACCCGTAACCTTAATAATTAAACCCGTAACCTTAACCGTAACAATTAAACCCGTAACATTGACAATTAAACACGTAACCTTCAATTAAACACGTAACCTTAACAATTAAACCTGTAACTTTAACAACAAATCTGTAACATACACAACAAACCCATAACCTTAACAACAAACCCGTAACCTTAACAACCAACCCGTAACCTTAACAAATAATGCATAACCTTTACAACCAACCATTATCCTTAACAACAAATATTCTAAAAATACGAAAAGAATAAAAACAAAAATAATAATCATCTTTAATCATTTCAATATCATCAAAGTAACATCATGATATATATATATATATATATATATATATATATATATATATATATATATAGAGAGAGAGAGAGAGAGGTAACTTTAACAATCTCCTAATACAAACAACGAAAATAATAAAAAATAAAAATAATAAAATAATCATCATCAATCATTTCAACTATCATCTTAGTATATTATGATAAAGAGAGAGAGAGAGAGAAAACGAAAATAATAAAATAATCCTCATCATATTTTAATAAAAAAAGAAAGAGAGAGAAGGGTATTATGGTCTTCACATATTTTAATCTCTTGGGTTTTGTGTTTTGGGGGCTCAGAGAACATAATCTTTATTTTTAGGGGTAAAACACCCATTAACCAAGTCTTAGGGGTGGGAAGCACATTTCCTTAGCTTTTGGGGGCTGAAAGCATTTTTCCCTTTTATAAAAGAACACATTTCTAATAATAATTGTTGTTTAAAAACTACACTGGGATTATCAATATAATACATAGTACTTTCTTTAGGATAACCTACCAGTAGGCTGTTATTTATCTTAGACTCCTATTTTATCTATATTTTATTCTCTAACGAGAATACGGCAACTACAGATCTCCAAGCATTGTACACTTAATTTTCTTCATATCCATATCTAATATGGAGTAAAAGAAAAAGATTTGACAGGAATTCTACATAATAAATAATATGCAATCTCCAATGCATAACTTATAAGAAAGTAAGAATAGGTAAATGCCTAGCATAAATCTAACCATATTGAATAAGATTTAGTTCCATCTTTCAGATAAATAATTAAGAGTGGTAAATTAGCAGATGTCAAGTACTAACAATTTCATTTTATTTATACATCTCTTAAACTCCTAAGAATAGGAACTTGTCATTAGGCAATATTTACAAGTTGAGAAATATTCTAATTTTAGAAAATTTAAAGGACTATCCTTTATCAACTTATTGATTTTATGAATATTAATATGACCTAACATTGTGTGTCAAAGATAAGTTGGATTACCTTGATATTTTAAAAGATTTATCATTTCCAATAACATTACATAAGAGTCAAAGGGTGGCAATTATGAAATATAAAAATTTTTAATTTTATAATTGTCAATAAAGTAATTTCTAAACTTTTAATAGAAATTTTATTTTACAAAAAAATAGAAAATCACTACTATAAAATTTAGAAAATAGAAATTAAATCTCTTCTAACTTTAAGAAACATTAAGACAATCTTTAAGTTTCATTTCATGCCCTTTACTCAAAATCAGAAACAAATTTCTTCTTCTTCTTATTTTTATTTACAATACTAAAACTAGGGCTTTTATTTCTATTGTCAAAGTTAATCATTTCTTGTACTCTTACAACAATTTGTAAGTATGTAAAGATAAACTAGAATCAATACATCATATATAAAAAAAATCATTCACATCAGTAGACTCTATTAACCAATAGGGTGAACTGTCTTCAAAAGACATTTTTTTATTAAGTGACATAACACAACCTTTACAATTTTCTTTTCTAATAACTTTTATTATTTAAGTTCTCATTTCATGTTCAGAAATCTATTTTAACTTTTAGATTTCTCTCTTAGGAAAATTTTCTTTTCTTAATACTGGACAATCTAGTTCGATATCCATCATTATGAATTTAACTGGCTTAATAATATTCTTTTTTCTTTTTCTTCAACAAATTGTTCACTTATAATAAAGTAATAGTTAAATTGGACAAGGGGTGAGGAAAGGGAAGTAAATATCACATCAACGTTTGATTTTAATCCTAACTTCCAACAAATCTAGTTTGTCAATATATATCAAAATATCTTATGAAAATATAGTGTATTCATCTTATGAACATCACTTTTATCATTATTGTCCTTAAAGGATTATGATTGATGATCTTTATTATCAATTACATTTGGTTTAGCGGGTATGTCACCTTAGACAATCATAGGCTAAATTTTTTCAGCATTAAGAAATTAAATAGATTTCTTTTCCAATCCAATAGTGTTGGCTATCTAATTTATAATCATTCAATAACATATCAAAATGATAAACTTTAGTCATCATGTATAAGCAGAATATAATAACATAAACATCTTAAGTTATTATTTATTATTGCACAATCATTACCAGGGATATTTTAAGTAATGATTTCACATTTAACATTTCTTCATTTGTTTAAATGCGAACAGGAAATCCAAGTTTAATTATAAACCTCCAGGATTTCAAGATTGAATATAATTAAATAAGGTAGAATCATCTATTCAATCATTAACGATTAATGATTTTCCTTTAAATTTTGGTCTTTGATGTAAGATGTGCTTTGCTATTTTGGCGAGCACCCCAAGACATCAACCCGTCTATTTTATATAAAACATGCACTACAACAAAACTGCTTTTTTATAGCGTTGAATGATAGCGTTTATGTTGTAAGTGCTATAGATTGTATGTGTCTTATTTTTTAATAGCGTTTGAAAAATTTTAAACGCTATAAGTAATAGTAGGCAATTTTTTTGTGTGCTGCATTGAAAACTTAAGCGGGAGACTGAAAATCGCAACAGGCCGCCCTCAAAATTTCATTCTGGGGGCCCCCAATCGCACAAAATCCCCCCACCCCCCCAACCAGCCGCCCCCCAAATCGCGCAGAACAGAGCAATAATTTAGGGTTTTTTCTTTTTCCTTTTTCTTCGATTTTCGCTCATAGATCTCTCCTTCTTCTTCTTTCTCTTCGAACTCTGTCTACGAACGGAGATCCGAGTTCAAAGCGGTAAAAAATACTGCTAATCTCAAATCTCTCTCTCGATAAAGAGATGGAGAACTCCGTGGTGACCTCAGCAGCGGTTCTCCTTCTCCTCTCGGGCCTTCTTCCATTGACCCTCGCTGATCCCGTGCGGTAACCTGATCCACCCTTCTCCTTCTCCTCCTCTCTTTCCCTCACTAAAAACCCTCAAATTTCCCTAATTTTGAAAGACTGGTTCAACAAAAAAAATTCAGGTCTGGCAATGGGAACACGATTACAGGTCGCGTG
>BQKN01067266.1:647360-667105 GCA_022839385.1 Asparagus kiusianus
GGGGGGTAAATTGTAATTTCTAGACTGGATTGCAAAATCTGGGCCCAAATGGATTTTCTGCAATTGTTTCAGGGAGCAAACTGCAAATTACAGGGGGTGAACTGTAATATATATATTTTTGAAAGAGTTCGGTCTATAATTTTTTTTAGAAAATTATGGAGGGGGGAATCCAATTAGGACTAGAACACAAATCTTATTAGAGCTTGAATTATATAGCCCCACGAAGAAATCTGTTGCGTTCGTCTTATAAGATTCAAAAGTGCCCAAAGATGACAGTCCATCTTGGTCTGCTGCAGACCTGCAGTCGTGGTGGCTCGAGGAAATCAAAGGCAAAGAAGGGAGACGAAGAACGAAGAGGACTGAAAGGATTTTTCAGGGAGAAGAAGAAGAAGGAGAAAAAGAGAGTGGCGGTTAACAAGAAGAGATTCATGAAGAGAGGGGTTGATCTTTGATTTGATGGAGAGATGAGAGGAAGGACTCGAGGGGGTACGAGGAGGGGGAGAAGTCATCTCTCATGTAATAGTGTTTAAAAACAAAATGAGACTTGCACCAGCCGGGAATCGAACCCGGGTCTGTACCGTGGCAGGGTACTATTCTACCACTAGACCACTGGTGCTCTGATGAAAGCAAAATTCAATAGTTCAATATAATAGTGTTGCCGTTGCCAATGAGCTTGGCTTAAGCTCATGTAGAAGAAATATTATAGTATTGGCATCTTCAACGTTGTTTAACATTTTACCATGCTAGCGTCTGACCAACACCAACTATGCTGTTAGATCATCCAAAAACCATTCATCCACTGCATCTTATTAACTAGTTACTAATGACATTCCCATACTTGATCTTTGATTTGAACATAAATCATGCTAGCTAGACTATGCCAAACCTGTATAGAAGATAGATGCAGAAATACCATGGATTGTCTATTTCTCTACCAAAGTTAGTATTAACTAACCTTAACAATTCAATTTTGGGTGCTGCAGATTGATTGGAGACATGGATCTATAACAGAGGATATCTTGGTTGGCTTCAAGATGCATTGCAGAGGATGAAACGCTGTCTACTGTGATCCCGAGGGAGCAGCATTCAAGGGATCGGTTCCTATTAATCTTTCTGATCGGTTGCATGAAATACTTCCGCAGTGGCCACTCAGATCTGTGGAGATCTCTCCTACGCGGTATGGGTCTGGTGAGAACTTGAAATGGCTAGAGACGTTCGCATACACAAACACCTTTGTCTAACCCTTCACATCCATCCCTCTTCTCGCACGCTGCATTATCCAGCTGTCTGCCTTCTTACTGTAAAGTTCATCATTCCTACAGTCGGTTCAAGAAAGTCATTTAGCTTACATAACATGAAATAGTCCATAAAATCTGTTATAAAAACAAGGCTCAAACTGGACCATCGACAAGGCTCAAACTGGACCATCATGGTCGACAATAATTGTCAGTTTACTTTGTTCGAGTTTTAGGTAGGCAAAGGATAAACACAGACATAGTTTGGTCGAACCCAAACAGTGGCTGGCCAATATCTATGGTCGATATAGATTCGGAACCAAGAGCTAAACTTCAAATCCTGCATTGATCTCATAGAAATAGACCGGCCTCAATATAATTCGAAAATAACCAAAATAACCATGACAGAATAATCTTAATGACACTCATATCTTAACATGCTAGCTTGATCAGGTACTTAAAAAAATGTAGATAAACAAGAAACAACTGGCTGTGTTGCTATATAGATATTACTTACAATCCCCAAAAGTATTTGGATACTTGATAAAACAAAAAATTTCTATTTGTAATCAGGAATGTGTTACACAATTGAGCCTTCCCCTAAAGGTTTACACAAGACGCAACAAAGATGCAATTGCATTCAATCGTTAACTGATGATGCTAAATTGGAAAATTACAATTAAGGATTGATTTGAAATCATCCATTAAGAGGACAGCTGAACAACAAGGCCTTAGGCAGGATTCAGGGAGGGATTTAAGGAGATTTGATTTATATTTTAATTAGTACTTTTGTTAGGCAATAATCAAGGGCTAATAGCCTATAAGTGTACCAGTTGATAGAGGAAATAAACAAGCAATATTCAACAACTCTCTCTCTCTCTCTCTCTCCCTCCCTCTTATCCTAGATCTCTTCTGTCTTCTACCATCTATTTTGCTAACTCTAGCTCCTACACAGAAATTCTCCTAACAATTTGGTGCTTTCGTTGCTTGCTCAACCTCACCATGGCACCACAGACTTGCTCACAAAACACTGAGGATGAGATTTTTGAGAGATACTAGTACAACTTAACATGGTCATGGAAAACCGTGACTAGCTATCCTAGCAGCGCGAGCAAGAAAGGGAACAACGCTTCTTGGCTACAATGATTGAGCAAATACGAGCTAATTCCTCCATTCCACCACATCAACCTTCACCGAGTGTTCTTGGCCCTGGACCACAACAACCACTGCGCACAACAGAAGCTCAATCGGGCGAATCACAACCTTCGTTTGACATTCCCTCGGTTTTCATCTGGTGACCCTGCTGATTGGCTTTTTAGCATTCAACAGTACTTCATGTACTACGCAACTCCCTTGGAAGACAGGTTACTCCTAGCCTCCATGCACCTAGATACACCGGCGTCTTGTTGGTTCCAAAGCATGGCTCAAGCGGGCCGTCTTATAGATTGGAACACTTTTGTTTCAGGTCTGCATAAGCGATTTGGTCCATCAGAATACACCGACCCAGCTGGCTAACTAATGAAGCTTTCACAATCGGCTTCAGTGGCAGAATACCAAAACAAGTTCGAGGCGTTGGCTAGTAAAGTGACTGGCCTTACACCTGATCTCTTAAAAAGTTCATTCATTTCAGGACTCCAACCGAGAATTCAACGCGCAGTATCAGCATAGTGACCTTGTGACCTTGATGATGCATTTGCTTTAGCTCGGGTTTTCGAAAATCAGTTCACTGATACCAGATCAACACCAAGACCTTGGGTTGCTCGACCAACCCCACAATCACAGCCTATAGCTCCGGCCAGTCCTAACCTAGCAACTAAACTCCCCGTCCGTAGATTAACAGCGACAGAGCAGCAAGATCGAAGAGCAAAAGGGTTATGTTTTAACTGTGACGATCGTTTCACCTCAGGCCACCATTGCAAAGGACATGCTTCGCTCCTTTACTTAGAAGGAATGGAAGACAATTCCATAAACAACTTGGAGACACCAACGATCGATTCGACACCGCAATCAGAGGAAGAGCCCAGTCCAGAACTTAGCCTTAATGCCTTTTTGGGCCAACACTTGGCCGAATCAATGAGTATGCAAGGAAGCATAAATGGCCATAAGATTCAGGTGCTTATCGATAGTGGTAGTACAAACAATTTCATTTCTAACCGTATGTCATCTTTTTTGGAATTACCCACAGCACCCACCCAACCATTCAAGGTACGTGTCGGCAGCGGTGCTTATCTCCACTGTCATCAAATCTGCAATGAGGTGTCGTTGTTTCTGCAATCTCACACCTTCCACCTGGACTTATTCGTACTCGACATTGAAGGCACATATGTTGTTTTAGGCGTTCAATGGTTGGCTACATTGGGTCCGATCTTGACAAACTATGCAACCCTGACAATGGAATTCAGCCTACAAGGACAGCATATCCAACTACATGGCGACAACTCTACCTCAGGTCGTCCACTCTCCAGCAGGATTTAACAAAATGATCATATTAGGGGGTGTAAGCTCATGTTTCATGTGCCCGCAGACCCACACCGACCGGTGAGGACACAGTGTCCTTAGCCAAGAGCGATGAGCAACGACCACCATTTCTGGCAACACTTCTAGATGAATTTCAAGACGTATTTGCTGAACCAACCGAGCTACCTCCAGCCCGCTCTATCAACCACTGCATTCCCTTACATCCAGGCACTGAAGCGGTGAATGTTCGACCATACCATTATCCTTATTTTCAGAAAAATGAAATAGAAAGGCAGGCAAGTGAGCTGCTCCAAACAGGTGTCATTCGTCCAAGTCGCTCAGCTTTTAGTTCACCGTTGCTTTGGTGAAAAAGAAGAATGTCACATGGCGTTTTTGCGTAGACTATCGTGCCTTGAATGCAGCCACCATTAAAGACAGATTTCTCATTCCTATGGTGGATGAACTAATTGACGAGTTCTATGGTGCAACAATTTTCTCCAAGCTTTGACCTTCGTTCGGGCTACCATCAAGTGCAAATGTTCGAAAAAGATGTGCACAAGACAGCCTTTCGCACACATCACGACCACTTTGAATTTTTAGTCATGCCATTCGGACTTACAAACGCACCATCGACCTTCCAAGCTCTAATGAATGAGGTATTCCAACCATACCTATGAAAATTTGTGGTCATATTTTTTGATGACATCTTGGTTTATTGCAGCAGCCATGAGAACACATTGGCCACCTTCGACAAATATTTTCGACACTGAAAGATCACAACTTGGCGGTGAAAAGATCCAAATGCACATTTGGAAGCCCCTCCATTGAATTTCTAGGCCATATCGTCTCCACAAGGGGTGGCAACCGATCCCTCAAAAATCAAGGTTATCACTGCTTGGCAGATGCCTACCAATCAGCGTCAGGTTCGTGGTTTCGTTGGTCTCACAGGCTATACCGCCGTTTCATCCGCCATTATGCATCCATAGCAGCACCCTTCACGGATCTCCTCACAAAAGATGGTTTCAATTGGTCAAACCGGGCACACCAAGCTTTCATAGCACTCAAGTCAGCTATGACATCAGCACCAGTGCTTGCATTACCAGATTTTTCCTTACAGTTTGTATTGGAGACAGATGCTTCTGGTATAGGCATAGGTGCGGTCCTCATGCAGCAATCACACCTGATCGTATTTTATAGTCGAAAACTCTCCAAAACAATGCAAGGCAAGTCCACTTATGTTAGAGAGCTATTTGTGGTTCAATCGACAATGGCAAAGTGGCGCCAATATTTACTGGGAAATCACTTTATTATTAGAACAGACCACCGTAGTTTGCAAAATATGCTTAAACATATTATTCGAACTCCAGAGCAACAACAATTCCTATCCAAACTAGTGGGCTATATAGCTACTCCATCGAGTACAAGTCAGGATCTTCGAATGCAGCAGCAGATGCTCTCTCTCGTGTTCCTGAGTTCACTGACAATACAACTTCCACCACCGCTACTCACAAAACAGACGGCACACCATCTATTTTCGAACCTGGTAACATAAGCACCACATCTGACCAAGTCCTCCTAGCCATTTCCAGACCTATTAGCTTTGACTTAACAATCTTGATGCAAGAAGTGGCTAATGATTCATTTTGTCAGCAAGTTATAGAAGAATTATCAGCCAACAAATCCAAAACAGCAGGCTGGTCCTTCTCACATGGGTTACTACGCTACAAAGGTCGTCTGTACTTACCAAAAAACTCTCGAAACCAACCCAAGTTAAAGGGATGCGATAGATAATTCTTCATCTTATATTATGCCTACCCTTCTTTGCGAAAGAGGTTTCATCTTCGGGCGATCACGAAGATTTAGGCGGGCCTGGAAGAGGGGGAACATGTCAAGTATCCGCCTGGGATCATTTCTTCTTAGGTTATTGTAAGCGTTAGAGTGCCCGACGTGTATAGTTTGTAAAAAAAAAACCAAAGTGATGCTAGTATCCATCAGAGAAGCAATAATATTTGAGTAGGCTAATCTCTTCTTGACCAAGCCGTAACACCAATCTCAAGAAGAGTAGAGCAATCTCTAAATATTTACTCCTTAGATATTAGTATCACTTTGTTTGTAAAAAAAAATTTAAGAGGTGCATGCTTCGAGAAATTTATTTCTTTCTGTTAATTACTCTTGTTGAAAGAAACCCCTGATTAGTAAAAAGCAAAGAATTAAATAAACATCAAGAATCGAATGTAGAGAGATATCCATTTTATTATCTTTCTAATGTATTACAAAGTTGAAGAGAAAGAAGATGGGATCTTGGGTCTCCAGGCAATGTTCTGGAGCCCTCCTCCATTTCAAAAATAAAAAAAATGTAGAGGACCTTGTCGTTGTTGTTTCAAATTCTAAGTCTCTCTTTCTTTTCAATCTCTCCCCCTTTTTCTCTTACTTTTTCTGTCGTTGCTTTTTTGTTATATCGTTGTTCTTTTTTTTGTTCTTTCTCCTTCGAATGGCAAATGGGGTCTCAATTTATAGGAAAGACCAATGGGAAGTTATCGCCAGGTGTTTAAAATGGATTGGTGGGGGGAGTTATTATAACTTCCTTATCAAGATTACTGCGTTCGTTTATCATAACGAACGTTTTCTTTGCTTTTCATTTTTTAAATGCCTATCTACTAATCTTTTATTTTTCCAACATAAGTGTAATGGAGAGCCTGTATCCCTTCAAGTTGAAGTAAGGTTCGTATGAGGGTAAGTATCATCGAGTTAGATTTTATAGCTAAGGCTTATGATCACATGACTTTCAAATTTACATGAGGTGCTGTCATCCTCAACTTAATTTCCATTTATGTGAGGTACTACACCTTACATTGATTTTGATTTGTATGAGGTACTATCCCTCATATTAAGTTTTATTGATCAAATTTGATAATTACAAGGGGAAGACATGCCTCTCTGAATTAATTAATAGGGAAGGCTTACCTTCATTGGTTTAGATTTCTATGAAGTATTATCCCTCATTAATTAATACGAAAGATCAGCCTTCATTAGTTTAGATTTATGAGGTACTATCCCTCATATTGATTTTATTGACAAAGCTTGTTGAGCTTATCAGCTTTGACAATTACGAGGGGAAGGTGTGCCCCTCTGAATTAATTAATATGAAAGCTCTGCATTCATTGGTTTAGGTTTATATGAGCCCTCATATTGAATTTATTAATAAGGCTTGTTGAGCTCATCAACTTTGACAACTACAAAGCGATGACATGCCCCTCTGAATTAATTAATATGGAGGGCTTGCCTTAATTGGTTTAGATTTATATGAGGTAATATCCCTCATATTAGTTTTATTTTTTATGAGGTACTATCATCCTCACAATAAGTTTTATTTATAGGGCTTGCTAATATATAATTTTTTTTGTGTGTCTACAGTTATTTGCAGGGATGTGAGGCGAGTGCTTCACTTTACAGAAGCACGAGTCGAACGGCTTAACCTTGATTCCCCTCCTTTTGGCCGAGTATCATGCATCTTTTCTTGGGGGTCACTCTAGTGTGCAACGCACTCTCCAACGACTAGCACCACATTTTTATTGGAAGACAATGCGACAACGGGTTAAAGAATATGTGCGCTCTTGTGACGAATGTCAAAAGTGTAAACCCACAAATCAACATCCTTATGGATTGCCGCAACCAATTGTTCCTCCAACTTCCCTGTGGGCTAACCTATCGATGGACTTTATCACTCATTTACCCCCATCTGGAGGTCATACCGCTATCCTGGTAGTGGTTGATCGCTTCTCTAAAGGAGTGCATCTAGCCGCCTTACCACGACGATAGAACACCCCCCCCCCCGAGTTGCATCCATTTTTTGGGAGTCGGTGGGCAAGATCCACGACATGCCTAAATCCATTATTTCTGATCGTGACCCAATTTTCCAGAGCTATTTTTGGCGAGAACTTTTCAAGCTGCAAGGAACAAAGCTCAACTTCTCATCTGCATATCACCCGGAATCCGACGGACAAACCGAGCGTGTCAATCAGTGCATCGAGCAATACTTGCGAGCATTTGTTCACGACCAACCGAATAAATGGTCCAATTTACTAAGTTAGGCAGAGTACCACCACAACACGACCTTTCAAGCTTCGGCAGGAATGACTCCATTTGAAGTTACATTTGGCCATAAACCTCCATCAATGCTCAATTATTGCAGTGGCACCTCTACCTTCGAAGCAGTCGACACAGACCTCCGCTCTCGTGACGTGATATTATCCCAACTAAGAGACAACTTGCTCAAGTCACAAACAGTTATGAAATTCTATACTGACAAGAACCGCATTGTAATATCTTTCGAACCAGACCAATTAGTGTTGTTAAAGCTTCAGCCCTATCGCCAATTAACAACACGCAAACAATCAGTTCACAAGCTTGGATTGCGCTATTACGGGCCATTCAAAGTAGAGAAACGTATTGGATCAGTTGCATATCGCCTGGCATTACCACCAACTACTCGCATTCATCCAGTGTTTCATTGTTCTCTCTTAAAGTAATACCATGACCAATCAACACCGCCTGTCAATGATCTGCCTGCTCTAATTGAAGATCATCATCCAGTCCACCAACCGGTTACCATCTTAGCTAGGCGTACCATACTTCGAAATGGGGAAACCGTTCCTCAAGCTATTGTCCAATGGTCATGCCTACTGCTAGAAGATTCAAGTTGGGAGGATCTTGTCAATTTGGATGAGCTCCGACTTGAGGACAAGTCGTCTTCCCATGGGGGTGGGAATGTTACACAATTGAACCTTCCCCTAAAGGTTTACACAAGACGCAACAAAGATACAATTACATTCAATCGTTAACTGATGATGCTAAATTGAAAAATTACAATTAAGGCTTGATTTGAAATCATCCATTAAGAGGACAGCTGAACATCAAGGCCTTAGGCAGGATTCAGGGAGTGATTTAAGGAGATTTGATTTATATTTTAATTAGTATTTTTGTTAGGCAATAATCAAAAGGGCTAATAGCCTATAAGTGTACCAGTTAACAGAGGAAATAAACAAGCAATATTCAACAACTCTCTCTCTCTCTCTCCCCCCCTCCCTCTTATCCTAGATCTCTTCTGTCTTCTACCCTCTATTTTACTAACTCCAGCTCCTACACAGAAATTCTCCTAACAGAATACAAACAACCTAAATCTTTACCTCTAGTATAATCCACTTGGATGACCTAATGAAGCAACTTTTACTACTAGTTACATTGTCTTTCAGCACCGTCACATGTAGCTGACAAATCTAGTCAGCATTTGGTTTATGTGCTCTTCATCTTCATCATTGCTGCTGGCATTCTTGAGCTTAGATGGAGTAGTGTGAGTATCCATGATTGGTGGCTCAATGAACAGTTCTGGGTAAGTGACGGCATTTCTGCTCATCTATTCACTGTTTTAAGGGCCCTCCTTAATGTCCTATCCGGTGTTGACACCAACTTCTCTGTTACCTCAAAATCGGCTAATGATGAATCAGATGAGTTTGGTGATCTGCACCTCTTCAAATGGACCACACTCCTCATCCCACCCACCACTCTCCTCACCAACATCATGGTCGGTGTTGTTGCCAGCATTACTGACGCCATCAACAATGGATATGGACCATGGGGCCCACTATTTAGGAAGCTTTACCTTTGCATTCTGGGCAATACTCCATTTGTATCCTTTCCTGAAAGGCTAATGGGGTGGCAAAATAGAACTGGAACACCTACCATGGTGGTATACTATTCTACTTGCATCTAATTTCTCTCTAATCTAGGATCACTCTCAGCCCAAGCAAGAGGGACCCATCCTTAAGCAGTGTCGAGTGGGATGACATTGTTTGGGTTCTTCCTGTTTTTGCTTTGAACAGTTTGGATGTATGCTACGTAAGGATGTCTGTTTTGTGCAAGAATTCGTCATTGGAACAAATTTTGGAGTTTCTTTCTGTGGAACCTTTGCTTTAAATTTATTAAAGATGCAAATTATGAATATGTTTTTATGGAGTATTTGTCAATGTGGCAGCTCAGATCACCAAGTAATAAACCCAACTATCGGTAAAAAGTGCCAACTCCGTGATCAAAATCCCTCCTAAAAATGGCAACATCTCTCTTAGTTTATGACTGGTGCAAAATTTAACTACTAAGCTATGTTTTTCCACGAGCTATTTTGTCTTCTTGTCCAATATCAAAGTCTTGCTCATCCTAAGGTCCACTCCTGCAATTACCACCAATCATTTGCACGATCCATGAACATGTAAACTACACATTCCACTTTCTATTCCTTCACACATTTCATGTAAACAAAAGCTTCTCCCTCTTAGTAATCCAAATGCTCGAGCTGGATTATACTTCATTAGCGGTTGGAAGATATCAGCCTTTTAAATCATGGTATTTAGCACTGAAACAATGTCCTGAGGAACTTCTTAACTTTGGTTGATAACAGTGTTTTCAAAGGCGATTTAGGTTAGGGCGCATGCCTCGGGCGCAAGGCGCTGCGGCGCAGTGGTTTCTCGCCCCGCATGAGGTGCGGGGCGCTCCGCTTACGCCGAGCACACGCCTCCGAGCGCCTTGCAGTACCTCATGAAAGGCGGTGAGGCGTGCGCCTCAGTTTGAAGGGAATTGGGTTGTTGAATAGCGGGCTATCGGGTAAAAAACCCGACTAAATCTTAAACCCAAAGTCCCAAAAAGCAAGTTCGGCTCACCTCTTCGATCGCCACTGCTCTGCAAAGAATTAGGGCTTCTTTCTTCCGTTCTCTCTCCACTGCGGCGGCGAACTTCTTTCGGCGATCGGAGGTCGACATGCAGCCGGAGGTCGACGAGCAGCCAGCGACAAAGGTATTTTGTCTTTTTTTCTCTCTCTGCTGTTTTTTTTTCTTCTCTCTTCTTTTGGTTCGTGTTCTGTCTTCCCGATTCTCTCTTTTTTCTTCGTTTTTTTTCTTTTCTTTATCTGCTCATTTCTCTCTCCCATTTTCTCTTTTATATTTTTCTTCGTTTAATTTTTCATCTTCATCTTTTATTTTTTTTTCTTTTCTTTATCTGCTCGTTTCTCTGCTCATTTTTTATTTTTTTCATCTTCGTTTTTGTGTGCTCGTTTCTGTGCTTGTTTTTTTTTCATCTTATGAAGATAGGATAGTTCTGTTCATGTGAATCGATAGATAATTTTGTCATATGCATTATAACTACATGATATATTTATATTATATTGTTGTCATATTTCTCTTGAGGAATTAGACATCATTTATGGAACAAAGAAAATAATTAGTAATTTTACGTTTTGGTCTTACTGTCTTATACTTAAGATGGGTTAATCAAATGATTGTTTGACTGTAGAAATGCTAACTAACTTACAAAGAGATTTACGGACTAATTGCTTGTTTCTTATTAATACATATCATGATATCAATCATAATTGTTCAAAATGTGATACTATTTGATTTCCTGTGCGAGATTACGAGTATTGATTCTTGCTATTTGAGCTAGGTGTAGTGCTACACTGTTATTAGTTGACTTGAAAGTTGAAACTTGATTCGCCATTTATAACCTGTAAAGAAGGAAAACAAAATTTAGCAATATAGTTGTTAGTGTCATGCAATATAATATATTAGTATGAAAGTTTGAATAATTTTTCATTCATCTTGTATATCTCAAAATACTAGTGATGTGTTATGTAAAAAAAATACTAGTGAATAGTGATGTAATATTGCAATATGAATTTAATGTATATATGTGTTTTGGTGTAGGTATGTCTTCATCGGCGAGTGGTGGAAGAAGACAAGATCCTACATGAAAATATACTTCATTGGTTGATGAAGGGAATGCCAATAAACATAAGTGCATATTTTGTAACAAGATCACAAATGACGACATATCCCGACACAAAGAGCATCTAATCGGGACGGATAAAAAAAACAAAAATGTGAGTCTTTGTCAAAAAGTCCCGCCCGATGTGGTTGAAGAGCTAAAAGGTTATGAAGAAAGACAAAAGATGGCTAAAAGACAACAAACTATAGATGAATATCTCCCTGAACTTGGAGATGAGAACATGGTGAAAATTGATGATGAGGAGGATGAAGATGAACAAGTACAAGAACGTAGAGATAGAGGAAAAGGCTCGGCAGTTCCTAGGTCATCTTCAGTAACGACAAGAGGAAGAGGGAGTGTTGGCATGCACAGTGCGGGATCTTCCACAGGCTCAAAGAGGAAGGGGCCGATGGATGCATTTCTTACGTTCGATCCCGCTCTTGAGGTCGCCAAGGATGAAAGAAGGCGCAAGTTGAGACAATCGTGTATTGAAGAAAGCCTCAACAAAGATGCAGTGGCTAAAGTGCATCAAGACATACCTCGGTGGTGGTATCAAGCCGGCATTCCCTTTAATACCGCTCGTCTTAGATCTTTCAAAATCATGTTAAAATCCGTGAGGGCTTTTGGGCCTAACTTGCCTCCTCCGACATTACACCATTTGAGAGAACCTTGCTTAGGAAGGAGAAAAAATATACTGATGATCTGATACAACCTCATAAAGAGGTGTGGGCTACCAAAGGTTGTTCTTTTATGTCAGATGGTTGGAGTGACAGAAAGGGGAGAACATTGATCAATTTTCTTGTGAACTCTCCTCGTGGTACGGTGTTTCTTTCATCTATTGATGCGTCTGATGAGATCAAGACGGGTGACAGAATGTTTGAGATACTTAGTGAGCAGTTGGATATATACAGACATGCTAGGGGTCTTTTTTGGTATGAAGATAGCTAAGAGAAATAGAAAGAAGAAGTCTCCAGGCAAGGTTTTAAATGTCGGCCGACATGTCCGACATGTCGGCCAACATATCGGTTTGAGGGCTTGACCGACACGACATGGACGTTTTCAACTCGTATGTCGATTTTCAGGACCAAATCAGAAATATCAGGGTCATATCGGGCATATCGGCCTATTTTTTAGCTTTGAAAAATCGATTGATATGGTACTTTTTTTTAAGATCTGTTTTTTGTTATCAGGTTTGGGTTTAGTGATAAATACCCAAACCCGTTTGATCCGTTCTCATGTTTAAGGGTTTCTTATGAACCCGATAGAAAGAATTTATGAACCCAAATCCATATATTATTTACTTTTTTATATGTTTAGTCTATAGAATTTATAAAGTATGCTTATATTAAATTTATGAATGCTTAGATTACATTTAGGACATGATATTATACATATGCGTACTACCCGATATGGCAATCCGATATTTAGTCAATGTCCCCCGATATATCCCCGATTTTTGTTATACGACATGAATTTCAGCCATCCGACATGAACCCGACATCCGACATTTAAAACCTTGTCTCCAGGTAAATATGCATAATATAAAGTCTCAATTGACTAGATTTTTTATAAGAAATACACTACTAATCAAAGTCTATTTAAATTAACAACTGATTGGTGGGAGTCTTACGGTGCATCAGCACCAGAGTTGCAGAAACTTGCTGTTAGAGTCCTCAGCCTTACTTGTAGTTCCTCTGGCTGTGAAAGAAATTGGAGTACTTTTGAGCAAGTATGATTAGTTTTATTTCATTGAACAAAATAGATTTAATTCCCTTAGAGGTATGGATATTGATTTGATTGATTTGTATAAATTACAGATACACACCAATAAGAGGAATACATTGGATCATAAGAGGCTGCAAGATCTAGTTTACTGCAAGTACAACCAAGCTTTGAAGGAGAGATATGACTGCATAGATTATATTGATCCGATTAAGTTGGTTGATATAGATGAAAGCAATGAATGGTTGTTAGGACAGTTCGGTGAAGGTGAAAATGCAGAGAATGACCTGGTGGAGGGCGAGGACAACCTTACATATGGTGTCATAGGAGATGCGATGGGAGCTGAAAAAGATGATTCTATGTATCTAAGATCGACTATAATAGGTTTCGAGGATCTTCGAGTGGTATTGGTTCTTCGTCGAGGAGGGAGCCAGTTTCTGAGTCGGAAGATGAAGAGAAGTTTAATGATGAGGAGGAGACTGAAGAGGAGGATATACCCTTAGAAGAGGATGATGATGATGTTAATGAGGACGATTAGTCATTAGAGGCACTAGGCTATTATTTTGCTACTTATTTGCTTTGTTTAATTAGATTGCTTGCTTTGCTTTGTTGTTAGTGAACTCCTTAAGTGTTCTAGTTGCTTTATTTTTTGTGTTGTTGGGCAACTTGATTTGCGTCAATGATTAAAACTTTATCTTGTGATCTGGTAGTATATATTTTTTATATCTCGAGTCCTTGACATTTTTTATGTGAATTTTCACAAATATATATATTTTTCATTCATCTTGTATATCTCAAAATTTTTGTGGAATTGACTGCGCCTCGCTTCGCTCGGGCGCGCGCCTCGCATCGCTCGGGCGCGCGCCTCGCATTGCGCCTTGCGCATGTGCGCGTAAACTGACTTTGCGCCCCGCATTGCGCCTTGCGCATTGAAAACACTGGTTGATAAACATTCTGGAAAAAATGTTATTCAGCCACTTCTTAACTTTGGTTGATCAATGTTCTGAGGTACGGGCTAGATTTAGTTAATTTGGTTGTGTTACACTGAAGTAATGGTATTTAGCACCTCTTAACTTTAGTTGATCAATGTCCTGAAAAAATGGTATTCAGCCACTTCTAAAATTTGGTTGATCAATGTCTTGAGGTACAGACTAGATTCAGTTAACTTGGTTGTGTATCACTGAAGTAATGGTATTTAGCACATGCCATTGTTATCAACGTGTGAGGCACAAGGCAGGGCGCAAAGCCCCTTTCCGCGCACATGTGGAAGGCGCAATGCGGTACACGTGCCCGAGTGAAGTGAGGCACACACCACACATAACTTTTCAAGATAGACAATCAAGAACAAAAAAACATGTTTATGAATTTTCAAATAAAAATGTCAAGATAAATAATATCTACTACCAAATAACAAAATAAGGTCTTAATTCCTGATGCTAAAACATCCAACATAGTAGCAAAGTTCATAGTTTTCCAAATCAAAAGTCAAATCAAGACTAACATCGAAGCAGAATCAAATAGTAAAAAAAAGATTAGTTATGGTCCTCAACCAGGCTACTAAAAAGGCCTAGTTGTTTTATTTTGATCTGTAGGATATGGGTTATCGAGTATAAGACCTGACTGAATGTTAAAGTCTAAAAATATGAGTCTATGTCTTGCATGCAACCTATTTGCAAAGCACAGGGTCCTTGCAAGGCACAAAAGGTGCCACATTGGATATGGGGCGCTTTGCCACCGCCCCGCACCATAGGGCACCTTTGATCACAGGCACATACACACTATTCTCAGCTAATTTTGTCCAATATTTAGCCAAAGCAGATCGAGACCTCATCTTGACTGATTGTCTGCTTGATATTTGACTTGATGGGTTCACATTGTTATCAAGTTATTACTCATCATTATTTCCTATAGTATACAAGTTGATCATAAGTACTATTCTAAAATCTAAATCTGAGACCCATGGTTTTATCTAAACACCTAATACTATGGCGCGAACTCTGCAACTGAGACCTAGGTTTCTTTACGGTCACCCAAGATCCGAAGCGGAATAAATCAGATGGGACAGTGATGATACACGCACGACATGCCAGGTCTGGGCACGTCATTCACATAACAAGATCATAAACATACAGACATAGCTTGCTGAAAAACCTAAAAATATGAAGTCTGGGAGCAATATTACTAGATAATATGAGTCATCTAAGAGCGTAATATTACTAGATAATATTACTAGACATAGCTTGCTGAAAAACTTAAAAATATGAAATCTGGGAGCAATATTACTAGATAATATGAATAATCTAAGAGCATAATGCATTAGTTCATGTACAAACTTGTTCCTCTCTTAGGCTGTTAGCAATCTATACAATTTGCACTCTAGAATGTAGCACCTCCAACGTATGCTTTGGTGTCTCTCTGAGGTCACAAGCTCAAAATGTTGCAAGCTAATCAGTATCTGAAAAGGCTGAAAATCATGAGGTACAAGGTAACCTACATACTCAATAAATGCAGCTCTTACCAGTTAACTAGAGAAGTTTTGTGACACTAACTATTAATTTTATAGAAACTTTAAGGATAAATTAGTAATATACCAAAGATGTAAATGCAAGCACTTTGCATGCTAGGCGCAAAACAATTCACTATTATGTAGCTTAGAATTGCAAGAAAACTAATTCACATGTCTAGTGGAATCATTTATAAATTACAGGTCGTGAACTCTCTGTATTATTCCCAATATACTTTAAATTTTACCTTCAGATCTGCTCCCAGCAAGACTGAGGCATGCAAGCCCCTATGGCGAAAAGTCCTGATTCCTTGAAGCAAGACTAATTCATATTGCATCATCATAGTCCTCAGACTTATGATCATCATAATCCCCTTGGGCTCACCTTAGTTATCTGTTAGAATTAAATATAAAACTACAATCCTCGATCCTCACCAATACTTTCGGAGTTTTTGGTGTAATGGTTAAGTTGACTAACTTTAAGAGATACATTATCTGAGACTAGAGATAGTTTGCCAGGGGAGAACTTTTAAAATAACGTCCTCTCGGCTGGCCAAAAAGAAGTCGATTTTGCAAAATATCGACCTTACAATATACGGGATTAGAAGTCTCATGTAATTAGTGGTCGCTAATTACAGTTATATCTGAAATGGGTGTCCCGTGTACTTTGTGCTAAAAATGGTTAAGGTTTAACTCACGAGAACTAATTATACAGGACTATTAGTCCCGTGTAATTTAAGTTGATATTTTGCTAAATCGACCTTTTTTTGGCCGGCTGGCCAGAAAGAGGTCGATTTTGCTAATATTTTCAAGAAATGGTCGATTTTTCTAATTATTTTTTAAAAATGGTCTTTTTAAAAAAAATTCTCCTTTGCAAGGAGGTGGGTGGCTTCTGCAGGAAGTATAACATCGAGCCGAGGGCTCCAGAGTTTTATTTCTAGCAGAAGATTGATTACTTGAAGGGTAAGGTGCGGCCTAGTTCAAGAAGACGAGGCGATCAAGTATTAGAAGTAGTTAAAGTTTAATTAGGATCTATATTAAGTGCATAAAATTGACTGGAAGGGGATATTGGTGCATTCTGTATACAAATGAGAGCAAATTAGTAAGATATGAATCATACAAGACTATATAATCTTCATATCAATAGCAATGAGTATATACATTACCTGGATTATCCAATTGATCCTAACTTCGTAAGTTGATCCTAGGAATACTTTTTGTCATCTTCATTCTATGTGTTCCTCTTTGCCTAAAATTTCCTTGAACCACCACAATAGCAGCAGCAGCAAGAGGGCCAGCAGTCACATGTCATCTTCACGCTTTTGAGATCATAACAATAGAGAACCTGGCGGTTGAACCACACATCCAGTTCCAACATATACAATAGAGAACCTGGTGGTTGAACCACACATCCAGTTCCAACATATACTGGATCCCGTCTAAACTTTTCATGCTGATCTAAACACAATAAAATTACATGGATTTTGTCACTTGTTAGTATGCATAGTAGAGTCTCAAAGTCTGTAGCATTGAGTTAAAAGCTTTATAATGTTTAGTTAACAAGTTCTTGAGTTTTATTAGCTCACATCAAAGCGCAGCACCTGCATTCATGAATCTAAATATAAAAGGTCAGAAACATGTGGACAACTTAGTACAATCCAAATAAGCAAATTCTCATACTGTAAGGCACATCAATGCATTCATGCCTGCAGCTTTCTTGTGGTTCTGATATGCAGGTCGCTTCTGTCGAGAGACACACGCAAGCCTAGCTAGTTCTTTGCCTTCAACATCAAGTGCACCTGCACTCTCTAAGTATACGTGTAAGATATTTGGGATATTTTAGAAGATCATATCTGTTTTAATAATTTATATTTCTTCAACCAAAATGATTACAATCTGAGTATGTGAATTAGAATGAAACAAAAATAGAGTATCTTTTTATTTTAGTTAACAAGAACAGCTACATGAGAGGGTTTGATCTCAATTTAAATGAGATAGAGGAAGGACTAGAGGGGTCTAAGGAGTTGTTAACAGAAAAGATGTATAATAACAACAAATATACAAATGAAAACATATAAACAACTGCAGATCCAATAATAAAAAGAAGAGCAATGAAAAAAATGAATAAAGGGAAAAGTTGAGCTGCACACACTACCAATACCTGAAAACTGAAGTAGCAAAAAGTCTAATCATATCTCGGAAGCATCCTGTCATTATATACTGCAAACTTACCATCACAATTAATCATGCAAGTGCAAAGGACCCACTCAAATCAGAAGAGACAAAAGAATCAAGACAGTTTAGAAGCACTCACCCAGTTAATAAGCAGATACAACTCACCACTGACCATATGACAAACTCAGAGGCCACCAAGCTGAAAGGTTAATGATGCAATAAGTAGAATATAATGTTGAAAACCCCAACAAATGCCCCATTATCAAAACAGATATGAAAACTTACACATTTACCCAATCTCAACATTGAACAATCATTGCATCTCTGTCCACTCAATTTAGCTTTCTTCCTGCCATAATTATGCTCCCTTTCTCTATCTTATCTCAGAGAAGGAGTACTCTGCCAAAATGAAATTACAGGCTGCCTCCTGTTGCCATCAGCTGCACTAGTTGGTGCTCGGCCACAGCTATGACCAGAAGCACCAACATTGCAATACTCTTCGAAGATTGCGGTCTTCTTTGATGCAAGCTAATAAAACACAAAAACCTGTCAGCTTAATACGACAAACTTTAACACACTTCTATTGAGAAATTAATAATTTCTAACTGATAAATGCAGCAGTTAAAGAATAAGTTAGCTTTTTTCAGATTATATGCAGTATGCTCTCAAAATGGAGAAAATCCTTGTGATTTATGTAATTAGATAGACAGGAGAGGTCTAGATGAGATACAATAACCGGTGTAGTAGGTGTGTTAAGCCTCCAGCCCATCTATGGCTATATCCTCCTAAGACTCAAAAGTGCATGAATATAGCATGTTCTGGTCCCTCTTGAAGCTGCAGCTGTTAAGATAGCTAGAGGAAACCAAAGGCAAAGAAGGAAGACAGAGAAAAAAAAAAGGACCCAAAGGGTTTTGAAAGAAGAAAAAGAATGTGGAGGTTAATGACAAGAGCTACACAAAGAAAGATAGATAGGTCATAGCTGCAGAAGGGTAAGTGGTTTGTTTGCTTGGTTCAGGTTGCTTGATTTGCCTCTGAAGAAAATAATATGTTCAGAGTCAGGTCATGCTCTCTTCTTCAGTGGTTGTTTTCCTTAGCCGCTTAAGATGCAGCTTCTCTTGCTCCATGACAATGGTATATCCTGCAGACAAGATAACCATCCAACTGCATTCAACATGTACAGAGGTTAAAAGATTTGCAAGAAAGCTAAAGATACACAGACACAGAAGGTAGCTCCTAACAACATTGTTCCTCCAGAATCTTATTCTGTGGGCACAGAAGCTGCTATGTAGCAGATGAGGGTGCATCGGTTCTCCTGTTTGATATCATCTCGCAGAGTTTACAAGAAGGTGGGTGCCATCTACAAGTATAACATTGAGACAAGGGCCATGAAGGTGAGGTCCTTGTACTACAGATTCTTCTATGCGCAGATGCTTTCGATGGCGATCTAAATTGATAGCATCAAAACTTACCTATAGAGAAAGTATGAAGAGTTCAAGGTGAGGATCCGATCAATGCATTGGTCATGCATTCTTTATACACATGGGTGCAAATTAGTTGTGTAATATAGGTGGGCAAACAATTAGTGAGAAGCGAATCTTGTTTCCCATGCTGTGCTAATTCCATATACTTACTTGGATTAGGAACAAATACTTACAACTAGATATGGACCGAGGCTTCAGAAATATCCCTAACATCTTGCAGATACATTTGGGGAGCGCAGGCACACTCGATGTTGAAGGCAAAGGACTTCAACATCTTGGCAGGTCTATGCATGTCTCTCAAGAGACGCAACCTGGAAACCAACACCATGAGAAAGCTCATTCATTCATATATATATATATATA
>BQKN01067266.1:667564-691661 GCA_022839385.1 Asparagus kiusianus
ACACACACACACACACACACACACACACACACACACACACACACACACACACACACTTAAGTTATACTACATAGTCTATATGTTTCTCACCTATTATCTTTAGGATCTACAACTGCTGCAGGTTTTAATCTCTACAGTGCTCATCAAAGCACCTTCATGTTGAATCAAGAAGGTGATCACCACGTGTTTCCTGATGGACCCTCAGTTCGAAAGAAGCTTTTCGGTGTCCAGTTACCACAAAGATTTGATGAAATTCATCAAAAAGATCAATAAACAAGATAGTCTTCTTTGATGCAAGCTAATTAAACACAAGAGCCTGTGAATAAACATACAATAAGAATATAATTATATTGTCTCCTGTTTGCATTTCATGCTAGGATCAAGCAATCATTTTGATAGCAGGGAAGAAAACTTAATAGTAACATGCATGAAGGGTTCAGAAATATACCAAACAGTCTTCGGTAGGTTGGGAGACTGCAGATACACTTGTTTTTGGAGGCAAAAAACTGCCGCAGCTGGTGTATGTTTTTTTGAGAAAAACTAGGCTACCAACACCACAAGGAAGCACTGTCACAAATTGCACTATGAAATTTACTTATTCAGGTTATACTAAGCAGTAACTAGTCAATATGTTTCTAACCTCTTTATCATTTAAATTACAAGTGCAGCTTGAGTCTCTGCACTGCTCACCAGTGCACTCTTAATGGTGTATCCAGATTGGGATAAAATCTGTTTCTTGATGAGCAGAAAATCCAGGGTAAAGAAGACTGAAAGGCACCAGTACCCAAGTGCTTGCCAAAGAGTCTATTAATGAAATCAGCTGTGGGTACAACTAATAAGGAGAAGAACAAATAAGGGAACTCAAATTTGAGGTGGTATTGCCACTAATGTAGTAGGGCATTGTTTTGCGAATAAAAAAGACAAAATACTTGTTGAGAATTTAATGCGGATTAAGGTGAAAGATATATTGCTGCTTTACAAAAGTAAGCACAGCAGGGAATAAAATGCAAGATAAGATAAAGCAATTTTAGAAATTATTACCTGAAATTTTTAATTTCAGAAGAAAAAAACGAATTGCACCAGCCGGGAATCAAACCCGGGTCTGTACCGTGGCAGGGTACTATTCTACCACTAGACCACTGGTGCTGATGATAGCAAAACTTTTCATGCATAATAGATGCAAATGATTTCTATGTACTCTCATATGACAGTTGGAGAAATGATCTCTTATAGATAAAAACAATAGGGTTACCTTTTCAAACTAAGACAATGGAAATACTGAAGGTATAAAAGATGTAAAGTAAACTGGAAATTTTACCTCTCAAAGTTATCAAGAGATCTAACAAAAAATTTCCAGGTAAGAGCTATCCAAGAAGAAACTTCAAGGTGTGCACTGTGATGAAGTCTGGAAAGGCAAGTATTATGTGAAAATAACTAATTTAATTGAGACGTAAATAACTAGAGCTCACAATGTGACATGATAACATCGAAAACTACCTTAAATAAGGGAGACTGAAAACCCTAACGAATGGTATCTTCAAAGAGCACGGCATTGTTTTTACCCAAAAATGATGAAGATGCAAACTTACAGTTAGAAGCTTAAACTAAAGACGAAACAAAAATTAAATCCAGAATCTAGACAGGTGGAAACATGAGAAAGAACAAAGGGCATTTGTGAGAATAAAAAAAACCTAAATTTTGTAAAAACTAATAACAGCTTGTCGATTTCTGGATTGAGGCTCAATGTTTCATGAAAAGTCACTCTCGAATCGTTTGGCTATAAATTACTTGATAAATTACTAGAACCACCCAGAGTTAAAGGCTCAGTTTCTTCATGAAAACTCACTCTTGTATTCCTTGACTAGTAATTACTTGATCGCTGATCAGAGCCTCCTAAAGTTCAAGGCACCTAGATAAAATCAAAGGAAGATGATAATTATAACAATAATTGGCAAAATCTTTTATTATAATGAAAGCATCAACATGATCAGCAATAGAGCTGAAAGAACCATATATTAACACAAAGACTAATCAAAGATATAAAACCTAATATTTTCATATGAGTACCTGAAATCAGCTTAATTAAATGTAACAATTAATCCAACTGCCGACACATAAATCTAGTAAAACTTTAGTCATTTCATAATAATAACAATAATAAAGAAAATGTGAATGGATATGATTCTTGCTGGAGGAATATTAGGTTCGTCTGCGGAAAATTAGGGTTTATTCTAACTTTATGAAATTAAAAGAAAGCAGTTATTATTGAAAAAATAAGCAAAATCTTTTGAAATAACCCAAAGCATCAACCAGCTCGTATGAGAACATTAAATCAAACCAACATTAAATCCAATTGCCGATTTAATGTTATATATAAAAATAATCACATGAGAACTAACATTACCATATGAGTTTCTTTGAAATTAGATTAACTAAAACTAACATTAAATCTAATTGCCGTTTATAAAATTTACGAGAAAATTTAAAACCCAAATTTCTTTGAAATAAGGAATCATAAATAAGAATAATCAAACATATGAGAACTAACATTCCCGTATGAGTTTCTTTGAAATTAGATTAACTAAAACTAACATTCAACCTAATTTCCGATTTATGAAATTTACGAGAAATTTTAAAACCCTAAATTTTTATCCCAAACCCAAAAGCCTAACAAATTGTAGAAACGCGAACGGATACCTTTGAGGAGGTGATTCCTATTGGAGGAAAATTAGGGCTTCTGTTGGTTACGGCTTCTTCTAATTTGCTTCTCCTCTTCATCTCAGCGATCGAACTATAAAACCCTAGATAGAAAAATACCTTCTTTACCATTAAAACAACCGGAGGAAGAAAAAAAAAGAGGGAAGAAAGTGAGAAATCGAAGGAAAGACGAGTCGTATTTATAGGCAAAGAGGCAGAAACGCGTAAGCATATACGCCTAAGATATGCGCGTAGGATATACGCGTAATAATATGCGCGTAGGATATACGCGTAATAATATGCGCGTAGGATATACAAGCGTAAAATATACGCTGAAAAAAATATTAATTTTCTCCTAATAAATATCCTCTTTATATTCCATGGGGAAAATGAAAAAAAAAAAGGCTCTTTATAAGATGTCAGTGGTAAGAAAAGGCCCATGGACTTCGCCTGGGCCTTGCTTATTCAGGTTCATACCCGTAAGTCAAAACCGCCAGGGGCGAGAGCTAGCGAGCCAGGTTTGAATTCAACTGCAGCGATCGAAGACGACGGCGAATTCGAGAGGAGAGGAAGCAGTCGCGGTTGATCGAACCCCATCGGTCTCGGTTCCCTCGCTACATCAAGAAGCGATCTCTCAAGAGCAAAGCCCTAAGCGTCAGCTTCAGCGAGAAATATCTCAAGTAAGCGTAATCATCGTCATCATTTTAGGGTTTTTTTTTTTTTGTTATGTTATAGTTTGAGAAAATTCTTATTAGGGTTTTGGCGTTTGATGTGGGCAGGGATTTTGTTTGAGGAAGAACCAGAGCAGAAAGGAAGCGGAGAGGCAGAATGAAGAAGAGGTTGAAGCGCATCAAAGGTAAGATCTTTTGTTCACACTGTATAAAAATTATAACTTTTAGTTTCAAAAAGAAAAAAACGAGAGAGAGAGAGAGAGAGATGAGCAGATAGAGGGTGTGAGAGAGAGGATCGAGGATGGCGAGGGGTAAGTTGCCCCTGCTGGCATTCCGAGTGCTTAACGAGTGCCATCACCTAGGTCGGAAGCCGGTCACCGCCAGCCTCGTCCTCACCAATGCCCTAATCTATTTCCTTCCCGCCATCCTCGACAAGCTCCTTCTTCACATGGACGACGTCTGGTTCCATCCTCGCATCATCCTCAATGTCCAATTCCCCCAATTCTATCTCGATTGAATCCCCACATTCTGTTATTCTTGAATTTGAATGGTTCAGTTTGAATACCTAGGGCCTTCATTCTTTCTTATGATGCTAGGGATTCTGGATATAATTCACTTTTCCTCTCTAAGTTAAGAGTCCCTAACTGTAGGTTTTTGTCTTCAATTTTTTTGGTAGTTTTACCTGAAAGTTCTTGATTGTTCTCTTGATGATGGGCATGACATATGATGAATTCTTAAAGTAGGCACGATATGCATATTCAAGCAAAAAATCTCGTGACACAGCTTTCATGACTTATAGTTCCGAACTTAGTTTTCTTTTTCTTTTTCCTTTAGTTATAGGCACATGATGACTGTAGGTTTTGGCATCATTTTGTTTAGAACAGTGAAGTCGTACTTTTTGAGGATACCACTCGTGGGTGGATCCATATACTGACGTGGGGTGCAACTGCACTCCTGAGAAATTTAAAAGTACACTCTTAAGGCCCTCTTACGCTTCAATTTGCCCCTCAATTTTTTTTAAGTATGCACCACAACAGCCAAATTCTTGGTTATACAACCAATAATCAGTATTTATCCCCCCCCCCCCACGCGCCCCCACACACAAAAAAAAAAGAAATTGTTTCTGGATCCGCAACTACCACTCACTAGTTAGCGGTAGTTCTCTGTAATCATGTCACTTTATCGGTGTTGTTATTACATCATAATTAAATTAATGTATCTCCATGATAGCTGCCTTTTCAGATTTTTCATGTTGCGTAAACAATAACTAGCTACTTGTTGCTGCTAGTGCTTTTTTATCAGTCTGTAAAATAATATTGTATATAAATGAGTATCTTAAAGCTTGTAGTATTAAATTGAGCCAAGTTATAGATGTTTATTTTACAGGTTCTTGTGTTTTATCAGTTGCATCAAAGAAGACTACTTTACCTATTGATCTTCGACAATGGATGACAGCGAATCTTTGTGGCAACTGGACATTGCGAAGCTTCTTTCAAACCTGAAGGTTCATCAGGAAACATCTGGTGATCACAGTCTGGATTCAACATGAAGGTGCATTGGTGAGTGCTGCAGATGTTCAAACCCATAGCACGTGTAGATCTGAATGATAAAGGTCTAGAAACATTGTAGACTACTTTATATGACTAAAACAAGGATATTTCATAATACATTCGTGTCATGCCTTGCTCATGGTGTTGGTAGCCAGGTTGCTTCTCTCGAGAGAAATACATGCTTGGGCCAAGGAAGTTCTGTGCCTTCAACGTTGATTGTGCTTGCACTTCCCAAGTGTATCTGCAAGATGTCAGAGATCTTTGTAAAACCTTGGTCCATCTTAGTCGTAAGTTTTTAGAAACCTAAGATAACAAAGTCTAAGTTAGTTTTTAGAATTCCATGATAAGAAGTTAAGAACCTGATTTGTAGTAAATGAGTGCATGTGTATTGGGATGCGGCCTAGGGCATACAGCAACATGCAACCTTCTACTGAGTAAGTATATAACCTTTGGGCCATGATGCGTCTTCTAATGTTATATAATATGATCTTTGAGCAAGAATGTAGCCTTGGGGCAGATGTCCCATGGGTAAGGATGCAGCCAACAGGTGAGGATATGGCCTTTGGGAAAGACATGATCCTTAGGGAAACAACTAAGTGATTGATCATATAATAATACGATATATTTCTTTTTCATGTCATTGGATATTGAGATGTGACAACGAAGTGTTGTGTTAAAGGCCGTCGGAATATGAAGAGCTTTCATGATATGTAGTTTATAATTGATTTGACAATACATGTGGAGTATCATGGACTATTTTCTTGCCATCTTAAAGGGATACGAGAATAAATTGCTTTTCCAACTGGCATGCTTTTAAAAGTGCTTGGGTTTACACATTTGATGTATTACCTTTTATGCTTAATTTTTTATAAAATTACTAAGTATATTGTTCCATGACCTGCCTAGTCCACTAGTAAGAGTTGCATGTGTTGACATGAAGGTTACCCTCATACCTTGTGGTTTTCAACCCTTTCAATTACATACTAGCTTGCAATAGTTTTGGCTGAGATAGTTCATTGTGAAAGTGAAGCATGCAATGGAGGTGCTACATCTGAGAGTGCTATTATTATGGCTGCAAGTATACTAATCAAGAAAGTGAGCGGTATGTACATGAACTGATGAACTAATGCAGTTAATCTCCGAGTTGCTCATTTTAGTCAGTAATATTGCTCTCAGGCTTCATGTCTAGTAAGTTGTGTCTTTGTGTGTCTGTGATCTTGCTGTGTGAATGAAGTGTCTAGGCTTGACATTTTGTATGTGCATCGTTGCTGTCATGCATCTGATTATATTCTTTTGTTGAGAATCTTGGGGCTTGTCTGTGAAGTGTTACAAAACTAAATGTGCAGGTTGCAATGTGACTTCGCAAGTTTAGGTGTTTAGATAGAAATGAGCTGAAAGCCCGCCAATTACCCTGTGCTATTCATTGTTCCACCAATCATGAATTACCCCACCAATTACCTAGAACTTTTCACTGTGCCACCAATCCTGGATACTCATACCACTCCATCTGAGCTTAAGAATTCTGGTACCGATGATGGAGATGAAGTGCCATAAACCAAATACTACCTAGATTAGTCAGCTGCATATAGTGGTGCCTGAGGCCGTACAATTAGTAAGAAGAAGTGAACTAATTGTTTTTCTCAAGTTATGTAAGTAGATTATCCAGTAGTAGTGATTAGGTGGGCTGTTTGCAGATTAAAGGTCACATCATCCATATAGAAATTGTCGTTTATCTAGTATGTAGATAGTTTGTACCTGTATCCTGCAAATGCCTTGGCAATGATAATGATCAGATCAAGTTAACATGTTGCCTTTTTAGTATTATTTTAATCTCATTTTCTTTTGCTTAGTTTGGGCTGTCTTAAGGTATTGAGGCAGTCTAGTTCTATTAGGTCCATGTAGAACACTTGAAGCTTGGCTCTTGTTTTCAAATTTATCACCGACCTATAGATTTAGGCTTCCAACCATACGATCTTGCCTCTTGCCTTCCTAGCACCATTGTTTTAAATATCCCCGACATGGCCCGATATATCCCCCGATATATCATTTTACAGGGCTTGCCGCAACCGATATGGTCTTTAAATATTATTTACCGCTTTTTGGCTATTTTGAGTGATAAATCCCCGATATGGCCGATATATTAGCCGATATGTGGACCAATATATCTTTTTATATAGCTTGTTGCAAAATAATATACCGTGTTTGGAATTTTTGGGCGAGATATCAAGATTTCCCTATTATATCAAATGACATTTTGCCCTAAAAAAGCAGATCGTTGCAACGTTGCTTTGCACTTTTGTTTGTTTTAGAAGGTCGATTAGTGATCCTAAACATATATTATTCATATTTTGTATGCTTAAATTTCATTCATATGTTGAAATTACATTTTAATGCATTATACTATATATATATGCAAACATTCATTATGGCATTCCGATATTTACCACATATCCCCGATATTTCCCCGATATCCGCAATCCGATATGAATTTTGGCCATCCGATATTTCCCCGATATCCGATATTTAAAACCTTGCCTAGCACACATAAATACTATAACTGATAACAATTGGTATGCATAGTAGTCCAGTTTTGAGGCCTTGTGTTTTTAACAGTTTTCTGTGGAGTATTTTGTATTAATTTGAAGATAAATAAAAAACTTTTTCGAACTTACTGCAGGATTGATTAACTTTCCTTCAGAAGAAACAGATGCTATAATGCAATATGTGGCCAGAGTGATGGATGTGAAGGGGTAGAAGATGGTGTTTGTGTATGCAAGCCTCTCTTGCCATGTGCATGCTTATTTCAAGCTTGCTGATTAGGTAATATATTTTTATTTTTGGAATAGGGATTGTATAGCCCTTAATGTGATCTGCCTATATTCTCAAACTTTCTTGGAGAATATGCAGGTTTTCTCAACATAATTGTTCTGATGATTGCTCTATTGAACCTCCAGATTGGCCTGAGGTGTTTGAGCCATTTGTCCCGTGGTTGCTGGTTTTCTGTGTCTGCTTAATAATAGATTGATGAATAGTTCACCTGTGTCTGCCTTGATTTAATTGATCATATTCTTTTGTCTCTGTTTTGATTTAATTGATCATATTCTGTTGCTTCTTTTTGAGTAATTGAGTGTACCCATTGCACTCGCATGCTAAATTGTGATTGTGATTTTGCACTATACTTTGGAGATACTTGCAGAAACTTCAACCAAGTCCATTCTTTTCAACTAAAGGAATCAGGTATGTCATGAACACTCTAGCAATCCCCATACTTAAGCGAGAGCTTTATTAAACCTTAATAAATAACTCAATAATTAAGTGAAGCATTATATTTATTATCAAAAGCTTAAACATATCTTACATATTTGGAATTCGGAGTTATAGTTAAAAATTACATCATACTGTTGATGTTGGTCTTGTAATAGCATGGAGTAAATGCTGTAACAGCGAAGCCATGTAAGGATGTGAACAGTATAATATTTCTTGATACAAGTTGCCATTGGCAGAATGGTATATGTTATCATTTAAAATGATTCAAGTGTTATGCCATCAGAGCACCAGTGGTCTAGTGGTAGAATAGTACCCTGCCACGGTACAGACCCGGGTTCGATTCCCGGCTGGTGCAAGTCATTTTTGTTTTTTGTTTTTATTTTCTAAAGTTACAATGCAGCATCTATCTTCAATTTTTTACCTTCTTCCCGCATTAATTTTTCAACAAAGTTTGTTGCAGTATCTTTGCTTTCTTAGTTGCAATGGACACCACTACATTTTGTCCACAATTGCTTTATTTGATTCTGCACTTATATCTCAGGAAAACTTGTTGAAGCATCTTTGCTTTTTTAATACATTGCACTGCACCATTACATTTTGCTCCCAATTGATTTTATTAGATTCTGCAAACTTTATGTGGCTAAAAGTTGTGGCACTAGCCTCTTTTCTTGCTCGATCTCCTATTACCCACGTCTAATTATATGAACAGTCTCCTTGATGAGCCCTTGGGTATTGGTACCTTGAGACAACCTCTTCTTCCATAAGTGTGTATGTGATGAACGCTGGAGACTGTCCAAATCTCTTCTCAAAGCTTTTCTTTGACATGTTATTGTAGATGACTTCTCCAGCTCCTTGTAACCCTGCAGTCTCTCTTCATGTAGTCACTTCTTTCCCAAAAATACATTCAGTCCTCTTTTCTCTATCTTCCTCCTCTCTCTTGGATTGCCTCAAGCCACCATAACAGTAGCACCACCAAGATGACCAGCAGCCACCTGTCTTCTTCAGGCACTTTCAGATCTTAGGGGATCAATTGACATAGAGAGCCTGGAAGTTAAACTCCCACAGACAATAGCTTTTGGATCCCATCTCGACCTTTATGTTGATCTAAACACATAAATCACAACTTTCTTTAGTTTATAAGCATGCAGCATATAAACTAGAAGAATAAATAGCTAATTGTTGCTGCAGTTAGGAAAATTATGTTTTTCTACATAGAAGTCTCTTAAAGGTTGTCGTATTATAAATTTATTATTTTCTAAAGGTTTTAGTATTATCTTGACCTAAGTTATAGACAAGGTCAGTTAAATATATTCTTGTCTTTATTAGTTTGCATCAAAGTAGAACACATTACCTATTGATCACGTCGATCGGTGCCATAGAACCTTTGCGGAAACTGGACATACCAAGGTTTCTTTCAAACCTGATATTGTTAGTTGATGTATAGATCACTGCAGATACTTGAACCTGCTTCAACATGAAGGGTGCATTGGTGAACACTGCAGATGCTTGAACCTGCATTCATATATTCAAATGATAAAAGATCCGCAATCATGTGGACTACTAAGTACAACTTAAACCAAGTATATTTCTTAATGCATTTATGATCTGGCTTTCTTGTGTTGTAGGTAGCTCTGGAAATATGTGTCCGCCAAGGCAGTTTGTTGCCTTCTACAAGAAGTACTCCCGCTGTCCCGCACTCTGTGAGTGTACCACGCTACCAGCTAGATGCTAGGGATATTTCTGAAGCCTTTATCCATCTTAGTAGTCAATTTTTTTTCCCGGTATTAAAATGATTGCTTAATCCTTGTTTTTTCTTTTTTCTTTTTTATTTTTTCTTTTTTTTTTCTAAGTCATCCTTGAACTTTCTTCGTGGACAATTTTTACCTATAAGTTTTTGTTGGGTATGTGTTTAGTCTATTTGCGGTGCAGCATCACATCTTTCACTTCTTTACCTTATTCACATTATATTCTCATTAAAAATGTGTGAGCATCTTTGCTTTCATTATTATTGTTATGCATTACACTCTTATATATTTTCTCCCAGTTGCTTATCAGATTTTGTAAAATTTATGAGACTAAAGTAGAGACAGTATTAGATGACCTCTTTCCCTAGCTCGGTCTTCCCTTTGTACCTTGTATGATTATATGTATAGCCTCCATGACGAGTCCTAGGGAGTTGGTGTGATGAGATAGACCTCTTTCTTTCGAAAGTTCCTGTGTGTTGAACACTGGAGACTGTCCAAAACTCTTCTTAAAGCTTTCTGTGACATGCAAGATGACTACTTCAGCTACTCGTACCCTCATGTCTCTATTGATGCAATCATTAACCACCACACTCTTTTCTTCTTTTTCCAAAAAAATGCCTTTTCGGTCTTTTCCTCTAACTTCCTTCTTTACATTGGATTTCTAGCCACCATAATAGCAGCAGCACCAATAGAACCAGCACTCACATATCATCTTCGGGTGCTTTGTTAAGTTGGCCAATGTTATAGCACGTTTACTTAACAAGTTCTTGTTTTTTATTATCTTGTATCAGAGGAGATCACGCATTATGATTGGCATATTGATCATGGTGATCAATGCCAGCGAAGCTTTATGGCAATTCAACATAACAAAGCTTCATTCAGACCTTGGGATCCATTGGGAAACACGTGATTTTCCTGATCGTATCACTGTTGTTTACGTAGTGATCACAGTTGAGATTCAATGCTCATGGATCCAAAGATTAAAGGTTG
This sequence comes from Asparagus kiusianus, assembly GCA_022839385.1. NCBI lineage: Eukaryota > Viridiplantae > Streptophyta > Magnoliopsida > Asparagales > Asparagaceae > Asparagus > Asparagus kiusianus. The sequence continues at coordinate 678,485 of BQKN01067266.1, forward strand.
GCCACATTGGACTACTTAGTATAGCTGAAAATAAATAAGCTTCATATTGCAATCATGATCCAGTTTTCTTGTGGTTTTGGTAGTCAGGTTCCTTTTCTCGAAGGCAGGACATTTCTTTGCCTTTGACGTCAAGTGCATATGCAGTCCCCAAGTGCACTGGCAAGATGATTGTATGGCTTATAGGACTCTGAAATAGTGTAGACTATAGAGTAATATTTTGGAAATGTTAAAGTTGGTTAAATGGGAATATTTAATTTGCGAGAGAAGAGTTCATCGAGATAAATTTGATTATGAAAAGGGTAGCCAGTTCTTGGGATCATTGAGTGTGAGTCACTTCCTTTACTATTTATTGTGAGAACTATTTTGAATTGAAAATATGTTATTATTTATAGAGTTGTTTTAATAGTTAATACCATGATGAAATTTGACCAGATGTTTTGATATATTCAATATAATGTATAAATGTGTATGTTCTTCTCAAGCACTAACTTTGCTACACATTGGACAGATTATATGAGCATGCACTTGCTAATTGCGTGAACATATTAGTGGCATAAAAACACAAGATTTTCCTACTATGTGGTACTAATGATTAGGAAAAGCATGATTGCATAATGTTCCGTATCTCGTAAAATTTATTTTACGTAAGTGGCATAGCCTTTGGCCTTCCAGAGGATGTGTGATGCAGGACAAATCTAGATCTAAATTTAGCAGAATATTTGATGTAGGACTGATTTGTGTATCCGTGGGGAAATTTTTTTGATGTAGATTGTAGTTATGATTTTTATTTTTATTTTAGGTGATATTTTTATTTAAGATTGAATTTGTTGTTTGGTTGGGATTGATTTGTTATTTTGTTTGGATGTGTTAGTTGATATTATCCATTAGTTAGAAATAGGATTTCGTTTTAGTGCTATATAGAATGATGTATTTCTTCATCTGAAGAGGGAGGAGAGAAGAATGTTTGTAAGAAATCTGCATATGAATTGCAGCTAGTATTAGGCAGGTGAATCGCCAGCATGTGAAGTGCCCAGGTGTGAAGCCCTAACATTTGTATCCTTTTTTCTTTAAATGAAGAGAGCAATTTCTATATTTGTTATTGTATTTTGTTTTATCCAAATAATCATCCTTAGCAAATTATTATGCTTCGGTTCCTCATCTATGTGACTTAAGGTTTGGTCTTTGGATGGATTTTCTCTAAAGGCAAGGATGTTGCCTGAGAGCAAGGAGCCTATCGGTATGCATGTGGACTATAAATGAGGATGTGGCTTGGGAGCAAAGAACTCGGAATGCTTGGTTTCTGCTCAATAATTATTCAAATATATTTTCTTTCCATGTCATTTGAGGTGATTTCATGACATTAATATAAGTGATTCAACTATACATAAATTTTATGCCAGTGAAGATAGTAGTTATGACCTGTATTTCCAGATAATCTGCAATACCCAAAAAAAACTTATTTTAAACTGTGCTCATAACAACTTCCTTAGTGATATATACTAGCAATAAGTTGCCATTTTAACTTGAATTCATGTCACTTATGAGGCCCTTGAACCATAGAGAATTTCATGTCAAATGTCAAGTGTGGTAATGTCATTATTCCTTAATAAATAGATGATACACATAATGGATTTTATGGTCTTTGGACTATCTAACAGCATACTGTTAATGTCGGTCAGAGACTCATACAGTAGCATGGAATCAATGATGTGAAGATATAATAGCATAGTGTTCAATTATGTCAAATGATGTCAGTGGTATAATATCTTCTTCATATAAGGTATCAGCATTCATCACACAATGTAATGCTGTCATCTTCAAAGAAATTAGAGTTTAGCTGTCATCACAGCACCCGTGGTCTACTGGTGAATCGTGTACCCAGACACTGACCAAACCCAGATTCAGTTCCTGGCTAATGCAAATATTCTTTCTTTTTCTTATTTTAAAAAATTGCAAGGAACTAGTTAATATTTCCTACCATTGCTTATTCTGCATTTTAATTCCCTGCCTGTGCAAGTCCTTTTTGCTTTTAACTTTTAGTTACAACGCAACGCACTATCTTTCATTGCTTTACCCATGGTTTCCCTGATCCCCTAGGCAGTTCTTTGTGCGCCTGCACTTCCCAAGTTCAGCTACAGAATTTTTCGGGTGTTTCAGAAGCCATTATCCATATTAATAGTAACTTTTTATTTCTTCTACCAAAATGATTGCTTCTCCAAGCATGCAAGAATGGCATACGGATTAGAAACAGGAGATGGAGTATGTTGTAGGGGAAAAGAAGCAAAACAGGTATCGTAAAGGTCTGAAATTCCCCGGACCAACTTATGAAGTTAGGTTCTATTGGTTAATTCAGTTAATGCAACATGAACTGATTTCTACTGTATAGTTACTGTATTGATTGCAGAGCCTATATGTTTCACATCTCACATTGAGAATGCACAGACTAAATTATTCATATCTCACTCATTTGCTTCTTTTGATGTTGCATTATTTTCTTTTATAAATATGAGATTGGTTTAGTGGTGCATTTATCAGACTTGGATCACTTCTTGGATGGACACTGGTCTTATTGCCGGACCAAAGAGTATCGTCTTGCATTAGTCACGCTGCCCCTGTATTTTGCCACCAATGCATTGACACTAGCGTTAAATTCTTTATACTCTTATCTCCACCAAAACCTTATCAGTCAAATTTATGCACACGATTTAGATCATAATCACACTTTAGCTGCTTAGATACAAAGACCTCACCTTCATGACTCTCCTCTCCTTGACAAAGCTGGGTTGCTTTTTATCCTTCAAGTAATCAATCTTCTGAGAAAAATAGGGCTCTGTGGACCTCGGCTCTATGTTATACTTATTCTTCTTGCAGAAGGGAACCCACCTCTTTGCAAACTCTGTTGTCTCTCCAATAATGCATCAAACAGAAGCATTGATGCATAGCCTTGTCGGCAGGGTAGTCCACAGGAAGTATAGAAAGTACAGTGTTGGCAGTGATGACGGGAGGCTCCTTCAGAGGATCAATTATACTCACAAATACATCAACTGGTGAAAGCTTGCTTGGCTCACTGTCACATTTATACCTTGCAGAGAGGCGATCAAGATAGGTGTCACGTGTGCTGCAAAATCATTTTGGGAACTAGATGAGGATCTAGGAGAGAGCGAAACAGATCTCACAAATAACTGAGGTGAGCCAATAGGCATCTTCAGCTGGAGTCATGATTAAAACCTGAGGACCATGACAATGTGATATGGATTGATATTGCTAGAGAGGATTGACACCTTTTGCCACTGGGCTGGTGTGCCTCGGCCATGCTGCGATAAGAATTCAATGGTAAATTTTCATTTTTATGTCCACCCTAATACCCTATCATTTCATTCCGTATTGCTCTCCATTTCCTTGCCTTTTTCAAAATCCTTACCGCAACTGCAAATTAAGCATAAATATAAATACAAATTAAGTAAAATGTTTATTACAAAAGGGATAGCATCAAAATTAGAATGCTAAGTGCAATTTTAGCCTACAGCTGCCAGTAAAAGATGCGGGAGGAGGGCCACGAGGCTTCCGTTGTTGTGTTCGCTCACCATTTCCTGCAAAAAGGTTTGTCATCCTTCAGTTGATGTCGTAATATACTGGGAGGTAGAAAATTAGAAAGTTCACTGGAGATGATGCAGTTCTGGCGAAAATTCCTGGTTTCTAGTGAGAATTAGTGAGGTGAGATTGACTTGCTACTGATGCAAGTTCTTGTGAGAATTCATTGGCTGCTTTTGGTGAAGACAGTGGATGATGCTCGAGTTCAAGGTTGGGGAGTTCAAGCAGCCCATCAACACTAGAACTGTTGAGGATCTTGGTCGTCGATGTTTGGCTCAGAAACCTGCTGAAACCAGTCCCTGTTCTCCTCTCTAGTGCACCACCAAGAACACAAAGGGAGAGCTTGCCACAGATCTGCTTCTAAATCACTCACAGAGGTGAAGAGATCGCACAAAGGGGTGAGAGCACAAAGCTCACAAGTGCACAAAGCTCACAGGAGAGAGGGGGACCGCATAAAGCTCACAGGGGAGGGGAGAGGATCGCACAAAGCAGAGGAGCACCAAGCTCAGTTTTCTCTTCACCGCCTCACCCTCTTTCTCAGCTCTTCACTGATCTAATAAAGGGGGCAGCTGACACCAGGTTATGGGCTAGGGTAGGGAGCTGACCTATAAAAGGAAGATGGGACTCTAAGTGGCGCAGCAGTCAGGAAAAGGGATGGGAAAGGGAAATAAGAGGGAGCACTGGGCCTTTTTAATAACAGGACATCAACAAGCCTTTGGGCCAACTAATATCAACAATCTCCACATTTGGCCTAAGATAGTGCACTGAGAAAAACACGGAACTGCAAGACTTATTATTGCCAAACCATTGCTTATATGATCACAAAGAAGATACAAGCAATGGAAGAGAATACACAAAGTAAACTCAGATCACAAAGATCAGGGTAAGATCACCAAGCATACCAAGTCCACAAAGAACCGAACTCTACCAAACGGTCATCGAGTTCAAAGGGAAAATCACAAAGCTACTAACAAGCACAAAGCAAGTTAATAGGCCACAAAGGCAACTCACAAAGCAAAATAAAAAAATTACCCAAACACAAAGCATGTTAATAGGCCACAAAGGCAACACACAAAGTAAAGGGGAAAAAATTACCCAAAGTCAAAATTCAATGCCAAGTCCACAAAGGACCGAACTCTATAAGTCTTAAGTTCATTGCACTCAAGGGATTCAAACACATTAAAGGCAAACTCAGACATATTACAATCATTCAAATTGTAATCTCTATACCTTTCAGGTTTCCTAATGGTTCCCTAGTGAGTTGATAATCATTCAAATCATGCATGTTATCTATTTCCTGCATATCATGCTCCACCTTATTAGGAATAATCTCATCTTGATTTTTAATAATTATATCTTCAGGATGTGATTCAGGTTGATTAATAATAGACATTTGCTCCATCTCATTTGGAGCATCATTTTCAGAAATAGGAACATGTAAAGGTAAATAAGGAAATTTATTTTTATTAAAAATAACATCTCTACTTATCACTACCTTAAACCCCGGTTCACTCTTATTCCAAAGTCTATAACCTTTTACCTCTTCAGGGTATCCTAAGAAAACACATTTCTTAGATCTAGGTTCTAACTTATCAATTCTTTGATGCACATAGCCAGCACACCCGAAAATTCTCAAATTATTTAAATCAAGATGTTTGCCCGTGAACACAAATTCAGAGCATTTCCCTTCTAAGGGAATAGAGGGAGACCTATTAATCAAATAATTAAGCTGCACTACAATCAGCTTCTCCCCAGAACTTCTTAGAGAGCCCAGATGTGGTCAACATAACCCTCACCCTCTCAAAGAGAGTTCTATTCATCCTCTCTGTTGATGATCCTTTGTCACTACCAAAGTGATCACCTTTATGCAAAATTTCTAATCCTCTATTTCTTATGTGACCTAATCTATTATGCCATAAAATAGATTTATCACCTATCGCAGAGTTAACAGAATCAAGCACAGATTCAGCATGACAAACATACAAGTTATTTTGTTTTTCAGCAGTAAAAATAACAAGAGATCTTTTCAAAATTTTCATAACCCCTTTACCCCATTTTTCCTCCAAGCCATTATTTTCTAGAAATGCACAAGAAATCAAGTTATAACGTAAATCAGGAACATGTCTAACATCCTTCAAAGTAAACAAAGAACCAGAAGAAAATATAAGGCATACATCACCAGTTCCTAAAACATTGCATTTCTTTTCATTTGTCATTGACACAAAGTCATTATCTATTTTCTTGTAGTTTGAAACCATATTTTTAAATAGAGTCATATGAAAAGTACAACCAGAGTCTACCAACCAATCTGATTTACACAAAGAATCAGATAACACAGAGTTTAAATATGCATAATCACACAGATTATTAATCATGAAAATTTCACAATTTCGCCCTCACAAGTATGATTATTTTGTTGATTTTTCCTAGGCTTAGGACAATCTCTAATAAAGTGACCAGTTTCATGACAGTTATAACACCTTTTAACTTTAGACCTAAACTTAGATCTACCCCTTCCATTTTCGGAATTTTTTAAACTTAATATCTGAAATAAGTTTTGTGAAAACATCTAGGTTCTCCTCAATATTCTTAGACATATCCAATCTAAATTTAAAAAAAAAATTAAGCAAAAATATTTTACTGGGCAAAGAGGTTTCAGTATAGAAAGTTTATCCCAAAGGGTTTTAGCAGATTCTAAAATTTAAATTTTTCTAAGCACAGTGTCAAATAAGTTCAAATAAATTATGGAACAAGCATTTTCGTTCATTTCAGCCCTTTTTTCTTCAATGTCAGAAGTCAAATAAGTCCAACATCCCTAAGGACTTTAGTTGAATTAAAATATATTTTATTTTTTGTTTCCAAATGCTAAAATCAGATTTTCCGTTGAACGGAACCATACCATATTGATTAGCAGCAAACATTCTTCACACAGAAAAAACAAACAATGGTATCACCGCGACTAGCACGAACAAATCTGATTTCGGTAATTATCCGGCTCGAAACATGTGAAGCAACTAGCACGAACAAATGGGAAGAACGATGAACACAAAGTTCTTGTTTCAATCTCTTTGTTCATTCACACGAGCACAAACAATAACAAAAAAATTTCAGAAAAATAAAATGCAAATATAGCCGAAATTTTTTTCAAATTTGCAAAGCAACTAGCACAAACAAAATGGGAATAACGATGAGCATAAAGCTCGGGTTCAGACCCTTTGTTCTTTCGCACGAGCACAGACTAATTTTAGTTTCTAATTTTTTTTTTAACAAAGCCAGAGCTTAACTGTACTTTTTAATATCATAATTAAACACAGTGGAAATGGGGAATAATTGATATAGCATCAAATAAAGGGGTGATGCAGACGAGATCAAATAACAGAAGCAACATGAATAGCTTTTCAACAAAACCAGAGATTACCTGAGCGAAACCCACTGTAGAGAGTTTCGACCTTACCCACGTGGCGGTCCGGTGGCGTTCCTACGGCGACGACTCAACGAGCCCCGACGGCGGTGACCGGCGGTTTTGAACGGCGACGACTCACCGAGCTCTGATACCACTGTTGTGGATCTTGGTCGTCGATGTTTGGCTCAGAAGCCTACTGAAACCAGTCCATGTTCTCCTCTCTAGTGCACCACCAAGAACACAAAGGGAGAGTTCGCCACATATCTGCTCTTAAATCACTCACAAAGGTGAAGAGATCGCACAAAGCTCACAGAAGAGAGGGGGGTTGCACAAAGCTCACAGGGGAGGGGAGAGGATCGCACAAAGCAAAGGAGCACCGAGCTCGGTTTTCTGTCCGTGGTTTTTTTTTCTTGATATTACTTATTGATTTTTGTTACAATTCTTTACGCTATTGCTTGATGCCACTGTAGTGAGTAGTATCTTATTGCGCATAGTAAAGATTATGTTTTCTCTCTCTTTAAACTGCAGATTAGTTTTATCGATGATCTTTCTTTGCCGTTTCTTTCTAAACCCTTGATGATGCAGAATGCAAGTTGTCGCTCACTTTCTTAATCTCATTCCTCCTTACTAATCATCCCCTCTCTTCTACCAGTTTTCATTTTCCTGTTTATTTCCTGTACTTTTTATTGGTTTTTTTAAGATATTTAATTTATTAATGAACGAGGTTGTAATTTCTTATCGCTTCACGCCATGATTGTGAGGATCTCATTTCACAATTTAGGAAGGAAAAAAAATAAATTCCTTCATCTTGATTCTTCAATGAGTCATCTATGATGGATGCCCACTGTTAAATTTCTTCATTGACTTTGTTAATCATCATATTCTCAATGAAGAAACTTGTCAGTAACTTTTCACTTTATTTTGCATTTACCTATGTACCTTTTAGCTTTCTTCATTGACTTTGTTAATGGCTAAATACCCATATTGGTATTTTAATTCAACCCCATTTACCAACAAGGTATTTTAATTAGGAAATTTGGCAATAAGACATTTTAATTGAATAAAATTACCATTTAGGTCATTTTTCTCGTCGGCGGCCACTTTTCCGGCGAAACACATCACGTGCGTTGCACGTGGGGGCTTAATCTGTGTTTAAGATGCTGATGTGGCTCTGTTTTCTGACGTGGCACATAATTAACCCTCTTCTCTCTTCTTCAACCGCTCTCTTCCGCCCCATCACCACGAGCTCCATCCCCTTCATTTCCCAACTCGCCCAACCACCTCTCCGCTGTCAGTCAACTCTCCCTGGCCATCGTCCGAGCAACCGCCGCCCTGAACTACCTCCAGCAGCTCCTCCCTCTCCCCGCAGCAGCCACCACCCTCCAGCACTAGACGAGCTCCGCCTTCCCCCTATCATCGCCTTCAGCTCCGCCACCCTGAGCTTCGACGCCGCCACCAAGCCCGAGCTCCGCCTCCCTAAACTCCTCCTCTCTCCAACAACCAGCCCCTTCCCCCTCCACCTAAGCCTTCGCCGCCCTCCTCCACGAACTCGCGCCTCTAAGCTCTGCCTCTCGTCGCCTCCGACCACCACGTCGACGAAGCCCAATACCACCTCCCTCAAATGCCGCCCATCACGCCGTCATCCTCCTCTCATCAGCCTCCGCTCTCCTCCCTCGACGCGCCGCCAGCAACACCAACTCCTCTTTCCTTCATCCAAGAACCCCTTCCCTCAGCCTATGCTGCCTTCGCCCCTGCTCATCCCCCGACATCCCCTCACCCAAGCTCCTCCCTGAGTTCCTCCTTCACCATCGTCCCCTGATGGAGGAGAAGAAGGAAGCAATGGGGGGCTTCAATAAGAGGAGGGCGGAGGGTAGAGATGCAGGGGGAGAGGAGCTCGAGCTCGTCGGCTTGGGAGATGGGGCGGTGGTGATGGTTGGGCTTGGTCGCGGCGGCGAACTGAGGCGAGCGGCGGCGGACTGGGGCTTGGAGCAGCGGCGAGCGGCGGTGAACTAAGGCGGAGAGAGAGAAAGGACCTAAATCATCATTTAAACACAGATTAAGCCCCCACGTGCAACGCACGTGATGTGTTTCGCCGGAAAAGTGGCCGCCGACAAGAAAAAGGACCTAAATGATAATTTTATTCAATTAAAATGTCTTATCGCCGAATTTCCTAATTAAAATACCTTGTTGGTAAATATGGTTGGATTAAAATACCAATATGGGTATTTAGCCCTTTGTTAATTATATCTACTCCTCTATACAAATGGGAGAACCCAAGATTCACTATTCGCACTACAATAATGCTACAGTAGCATTAGTACTGTATCGAACAGGGAACCGGATACTGTAACATTTTAAAAAAAACATTACTGTTTGCGCACGGAAGCACTGTAGCATTTTAACAAACTGTAGCAGAGGTGGGTACTGTAGTAAACCAAAATTTTAAAATATTATTGTAGCATTTAAGAGATTGGGATTACTGTAGCGAAAATGGTATGTCATGCTTTGCACGGTGTTCACGTCTAGTTCTTATTGAAGATGAGTTTTGCTATAGGAACCCAAAATATTGGACCAACATGGAGGGGCATGTGAGGTGCCCCCCTCCTATTGCATAATGAGCTGGTCACACCATTAATGATGGTCAGCTCATTATGCAATAGGAGAGAGACACCTCACATGTTTCCCCTGTTGATCCCATATTTTGAGTCTTTGTGGAATTTTTCATTGAAGATATACCGCAGTTGTGTTGGTAGCAAGAGGAGAGTTAAAGCAATGCCTGAAGCTGAGCCTGACCTAATTCTATATATATAGCGTGTAAACTATTATAGCGTGTAAACATATATAGTCGTGGGCTTCATGACGAATACTGTTGGTGATTTCCTTGGTTAAATTAAATGGTTACATATGCGATTACATGTGGGCTTTAATCAGTCGCGGTCTTTAGAGTTAATAGCAAACGGTTATAGTATGCTTTAGAAAGTACGATTGGGCTTTGGATAATAAATGGTCTCCATCGGTTCCGGAAAATTGTGCATTGGGTGGGTGCCAAATAAGTAAGTTCTTGGATAGTAAGCGGGCTCCGTGGGCTGTGGGCTTCGGCTATAAATGGATTTCGGACCAAATGGGTATTGATCGGGATCGGCCTGAGTTCGGGCTTTTCAGATGATAAATCCTTGTTCATGGGGGTCCCGGACCACTCGTTTAAAGTTCGATGAGTTATTAATTGAGAGTGAACTCGGGCTAGATGTTGATGATCACATTAAATTGCAGCTAGCTAGTTTGGCTGGGGTTTGATGTCATTTCAACCCCCAAAATCAAAATTTTCAAAGAAACTACTTTGGACTTGTGAATTTCGAGCTCCAGCCAGCCCTACGAGGAGGCCATTAACTGCAGGCCCAAAGCAGGCCCACCGCCGTCGGACCCGCTTCGCATTGATTGGGTGGGTGCGGTGCGGGCTGACGAGCGATAGATAACCCCCGTCGCTTTCCGAAAAGCGAAACACGGAAACGCTTGCGAACCCGAAGAAACGCCGTCATTATTACACGCGTTTCCCTTCTGCCGCAATCCCCGCCATCTCTGTGGTCCCCACCCCCATGCTGACAACTCACCGGGGCCCACAGATCGGAGCACGTGCGTCAGCAATACATCGTTATGACGATCATGTTGGGTCTGGACCCCTCTACGGACCCGATCCGAATCCAGTCAGCGCGTGCACCTTGAGAAATTACGAATGACTTTCCCTTGAGGACTCAGCATTCCAAGTTTCGTGTTTGGCTTGTTAAAAATGTTTCGGGTGATATTTTTGGGCATACAATTACAATATAGAGGGAGAAAGCGATGCATGACGACTGAGCGAAAATGACGGAAATGATGGTGGTCATTAGAATAAGATTAATGGTGAAAGTAAATGAAAATGATAATAAATGTGATGATTGAGTAATAATAGTTGTGATAACACCTATAATGCAACCATAATTTTTGTCATGGAAAATGAAGGGGGGACAAATTTGATAACTGAACTCAAAGTTCAAGTAGTTTGAAAAGCAATGTCTTAGGGTCCGTTCGGTTGGAAAAAAACATGGAAATTAAAGATAATGGAACCTATTTCTTATATATAATAGGTTGATTTTTTGTGTTTAATTCACTTCTTAAAAGTAAAAATGATATGAAATGAGTTGTCACCATATTATTGGATGATGTGAGTGATTTTTAAAGAAACAAATTATAAAAAATGTTTTAAGGTTGTTTGGTTGGCTAAAAAAAATAAGGAAATGAATTATAAGAAACATATTTTCTTGTTTAGGTTCTTTTCTTGTGTTTGATTCATTCTTGAAACTAAGAAAATAGATGAGATAAGTTGTTATTATATTATTTGATGATGTGACGCATGCTTAAGGAAATCAATTTTTTTGTTTTTTTAGGAAATGAATGGAAATGAAATATTAATGAGATGATATGAGTTGTCACCATATTATCGGATGATGTGTGTGCTTTTTAAAGATGAGATGAGATGAGTTTGATGATGTGACGAATTTCTTGTGTTTGGTTTATTTTTAAAAGTAAGAAAGAAGATGAGATGAGATGAGTGTTGTTGGATGAAAATAATATTTTATTAGAAGTTGTGAGTTATTTTAAAGATGGAAATGGATAAAAATAATATTTTAATAGTTTCCATGCACTAATTTACTTTTCTTAGATTTTAGGAAACCAACCAAACGGAACCTTAGTCATTTTAACTAATTGTTTTTGGCTAATTTATTTTGTTCTCTAAATCTTTATGACTGCTAATTGATCTTAATGGTCTATATATCCTTGTAAATTACTTATCTTTTGAGTGGACTCTCGCTTTTCCCCTGTCCCCTAGCTTCATAATTTGGATTATTTAATCAAAAGAGATGGATCTAGAAAAACTTAGGAATAATGCTAGAGAACCTAGGAAAAGCTACAGCACCACCTGTACAATAAATCTAATCAACTCTTGGTTCGCTCTCATGTATATAATACAAAAGTTTTGCTATCCTTTAGTCAATTCAATGCCTTAGCCTCTATAGGGTCCCTAACATAATAGCACGTCAATATCTTATAATGTAATAGGTCCCCATGTTATGATGAATTAAGTAAATTAAATATTGCACTATTCCACTAATTTAAAACATTGATCACATCAAATCAGAACCTAATATTGATTATTGCAACCAAAATGGTAGGCATGATCTGACCCTGAATTGAAGTTTTGCTTCAAGATTAATTAGAGGCTTGCTTATTTTTGGGGAAAGTAAAGGACACAGGAGAAAGGGGGCCAAAATGTAAATGATTTTAAAAAGTACTATATATACATATGTTTTCTTTTTCCCTTTTTCTTTTTCTTTTTTTTTTTTTTTTTTGAGAGGAAAAGAACTACTTTTTTGCGCTTTTTTCATGTACTTTTATTTTTGCTAAAAGGACAAAAACATATATTACTCGTTTAAACACTATGATGATGTCGCATAGAAGTGTCAGCTTAGTTTTTTAATTTTAATTAGTCGAATAGTTAACGTATTTTTATTGTCGCTAGTGAATGATATAGAACTCCTGAAGCTAACTAAGATTTGTTATGCATCGGTTATTCTTGTTATGTAACTTGGCCTCCAATTGTTCAACAATTATCTGAAGTATTTGAAAAGAGTTCCTTGCATTTATTTAAGGAAGTGAATTCAATTAAGATTAAAAAGTTTTAAAATAATCCATTATTATTTTTTGATAGAAATTGTATAAGGATTTTATTAATCAACCAAATCATATTGCACTAACTTTGTGCGAATATTAGAAATAAAATACGAATCCATAATATGAATGTTTGATGAAAGAACTTAATTTTATAATAAGTCTTTTATCAATTTACCCTAATGTTTTATGCACAATAAAGAACAATCAACCATTATAGAAAATATATATACATCTACTAGTAAAACTCCAAGTAAACATGCATAGAGTATCTATTTACTAAAAAGATATTCAATAACACAATAAGGTTAAATACACAAATACCATGTGTGATTGATGGCAAAACAAGTATTAAAACGAATATCCAATGTTATTGTATTCTATATGTAATTTGTACACTAATTCAACAATTGATATTTCTTTAATGTACATTAAACATCACGAACCTAATCTACTGAATACAGCTTTATCTCGCTAAAG
>BQKN01067266.1:706617-724812 GCA_022839385.1 Asparagus kiusianus
GTATATACAACTTTCATATTTGGAGATGAAATAAAATTTTTCATTTATCAAAAAAAAAAAAGGACCTTCGTCATCACTCTTCACTGTTTAATCTATAAAAACTCCTATATATATTCATTCATAATATAAAATTTTGCATAAAAGCTACGAAAACGAAAGCATAAATATAAATGTATCATGAACTGACAAGCCAGCTCATAGCATACCAACCGGATCATAAAAGTCTGAAGAACATAATAGCTTAAGCAAAACATTAAAATCATTTTCCCCCCCTTCTAAATCTACGGAGTGCAATTCACATACAGTAAAGACCTCTGCTTTTGTTGTTGACTAGTCAACCGAGAACCAGTTACTGGGTCTGGTCAACAGCTATGATGTTGACCCAACCGGGTTAGCATCATCCGAGAGTTTTGTTTCATCACAGCTTACGTCGGCCTTATCCCAATAACATAGTAACTAATAGAAATGGCACAAAATTAAAAGGAAAAGAAACATTATTAAAATAGAAACCTAGGGGCTAAATAATTTATAACTTGAAGTTGACAAGTAGTTTTAATAACACAAATACTCGATCTTCTGCATCTTGACTAGCTAGAGTCCAAAAAGTTATTCCGAGCAATTAAATTATATATCCAGAGGGGGAAACGTATCAATTTCTAGCGACTTGACCTTAATCTGCTTATTATTAATGTACAAAGCACGGTCCCCTGTATGTTTTATGTGAGTGCTTAAAAATTTTCGACATATAATTTCTTGGATTAATAAGGCTAAGTAAGTGAGCATGTGATTAATTAAGGCCCTGGACATGATGAAGTGAGAGACAGAGAGAGAGGAGACAGGCTCAGATGTGGTTGTCAGCGTGGGTTCAGCTATATATGATGACTTTAGTTGGTGGGCTACTTAATTTTTTGCCATGCTTGTTTCACTCAGACAAAATTCATGCATCCATTTTGCCAAGTACGAGTTTGGTCTTCTGAGCGAGAATATATAGATTTGTGGTGTCAGCTCGCTTCATTGAATGCAATAGAAGATCAAACTGAAATCATTGAAACTGGCTTCTTCGTTTTCAAAAAAATAAAATAAAATAATCGTGTTTTGGTAAATTAAAATGGAATTCTTCGTAATTGGCCAAGTTTTTCTTAGATTAAAAATAACTCTTAAAATCAATATAAAGCTAAACCAGTTCCGGTCTGTTTCTAACCTGGTTGAGATAAAACTAATCCGTGATGAAACTGGCCTGCCCAATTTTTTGGTTGTGTTTTTTACATTTTTCTTTTTTCAACTGTGTTTTGATCCCAAATGTTTAGTGGTTGCCGAATACAAGCAGGTTGATGCACGTACGTACTGTGGAGGTTAATCTCTTGGCAACTTGGATACTTCTTGATTGATCAATATTTTTGTATGAAATGATTGATCGATTTGTAATTAGTCATGGAGAATGTTATATATCAATCATTTGTTTCAATAAATTGCGTATAGTTTGGAGAAGGGGAAGGCTAGCTACTTACTAATTTTTCTTTTTATATGTTGAGAGGCGTTCTATTAACTTCACTTGCACGTACGTACACGTACAAGTGTAGGTGCAGTGGTGGCCATCCTTTTTTTATGTTATTTATTTATTTATTTATTTTTATTTTTGGGAAAGCTTAACGTATGCATGCCTAGTACTGATGAGTTAATATTGGAAAACCATATGAACTAAATCATGCACCATTGCACTCCCAAAAAAAAAAAGAACTTGTACGATTATATTTACTTTCAGTTTTATATTTGGGTAATCTAGTAGCATTTTCGTTTAACAATGTGATTTTTCTTATAAATATACACCTTCACGGAAGTGTAACATACATATATTATATATAAGCGTACGTATACCAACATATGTGCCATGCTTAGTCTAGTGTTAAAGGATGTTATCCAAAATAAGTACTCCTTAATTAAAAGTCTAGTGTTAAAGGATATGTTATATATCCAAAATAAGTCCTAAAAGTGATTTGGTATTGAGAAAAGTGATTCGTGGATGTGGAGACAAATCCTAAGGGTGAGGGATTTGGTATTGAGAAAGTATGGGAATGTGTACAACCTACACAGAGCTATTGCTAACTGTCACAACAATGGAAAAATGAAAATTTCATCTGTCTATAATGCTATCTCTCAACCTTCAGCAGCTGTACCCTGGGCGAAAACAGTTTGGGGTGGTTTACATTATCCTAAGCATTCGATAATCCTATGGCTTGCTGCTCAATCAAAGCTTCTGACAAAAGACAGATTGTGTCGCATGGGTAAATTGGAAACCAACCAGTGTGTGCTTTGTGCTGATTCTGTAAGTCATCCTGAATCTAGAAAACACCTGTTCTTTGAATGTCGGTTTTCTTCTTATGTTTGGAATAACCTGATGGCATGGATGAAGTTTACTTGGAGATCCTGCTGCTGGAGTCAGGTAATGGGTTGGTATAGCAACAATTTGAGGGGTCTTGGATTCATGAAAAAACTCAAGAGAATGATGTTATCTGGAGCAGTTTATTGGATATGGAAGGAGAGAAATTTGAGGATTTTTCAACTAAAAGCTCACAGCCCTGATCAACTTATCAAGGAAATTAAGATTTCATTGCTCTTGAAAGCTCTTAATGATGATGTTCCTGAATACTTAAGAGAAGAAGTAGCTAAATTGTAAACTGTAAGTAGGTTTCAGTTCTTTGTATGCCAGACAGAGTTCTGGTAGTTCTTGTTGCTCTTTTATTTCAATATTTTGGTGATGAATAAAATTTATTTCATTGACCAAAAAAAAAAGTCCTAAAAGCTGGCACCCTAATTTTCCCTCAATAAAAATGAATTCAGAAACATGAAATCTAGTAGGAGTGTACGTACCCTAGCAAGCTTTATATGATACACAAAAGGCTCACATCTTTTAGTATTGATTCTAAATTGCAGCTCATTTTCTTGTAGTTGGAGTTGAAGAGAGTCCTATACCTCTCACATGACCCTCAGATTGGAAGGGTAAGCCATCATTGCAATGTAACACATTATTCCCTGCCAATGGGCTACCATATGATTTCTCCATAAGACTCACAAGTCACATGCCCCCACCCTTAAATATATATATATATATGTATAAATAAAAGAATATCCCACACCTAATCATCTCCTCACTTTTGTGAAATCAATCAAATTTATTTCCCCCTCAATTATTACCAATAACAATGATGAGCAATTCCCCTTTCCCATTCTCCAAAAATCCCTAGGCTAATCAATCCTCTCTCTCTTGCAAAATCATCCTCAAAAGGAGCAATGATCCCTTGAGCATATGGCATCACCTGAAAAATGTAACCTAGCCCTAAGTACTTGAGCATTCATGCAGTCTTGAGGGGATAAATACAAAACAATCTAGGGTTACTCACATGCATGCAAGGCCAATGACCATATACATATAGATATATATAGTATAATGTGGAAAGGGTACTAGCTTATTGATCCTAATTATATAATATTTTACTTGGTGATAGGTGGAGTTGAAGATTTGGTTGTTGGTAGTGGTATTGTGTTCATCTGATTTTAATATTTCACACATAATTTTTAGAGTTGAGTGCATTCTTGGGAAGCTTCATGTGGAGCAGTTGGAATATGGAAGGCTCTTAATTGAAGGATAGATTTGAGATGAATCTAGCTATTTATTTCAATGCCTGTTCTTTGTTAATGGTTTTAGTATTAAGATAATATTAGAAAAAAAACATGGGTTGATGCTCATGTGTTATTCAAAAATTGGTGACATTAGGGCGGCTAAGGATTCCTCAAATCTCGCCACCAATCACTCCAACCTCATGAACAAGATTAACTAGGAGAACAAGTAACATACGTGCAAAGAAAATAAATAAATAGATAATATATACACAAATATGATAGAAACACAAAACGCATAACTTAAACCATTGCACTTTCTCGCCGTTGTATTATCTCGGTCGTTTCATTAGTGGGCAGTCGACTGCAAATTAATTTTACGCTGATATTCTTTTCACCGCCAAAAAAATGCGGGAAAAATTACAAGGCAAATATCACATGAAAATAGCGCGGAAAATAAATCTAATTAAAGATTAAGGATTACCCCCATGTTGATTACAGCTTCACAGAATAAAATCACTGATTCTCATGAATCTTCTCTCCTTCCACGTGAAGAGCAATGCGACTCAACACAGACAAATTAATGCATAATGCACACAAATATATACACGAAAAATGCCAAACTAATTAACACCAAGCGCGAAAGTTAGCATCCAACAACATTCCCTAATTTCTACACTTAATAGTCAACTATATAAAATCATCAAGGAAGTACAATCCAAAGGAAACATATAGTTACCTCTACATTAATTTACATACGCTACCATCAATATCACAGGAGATCGAGAAGAGAGGGAGATCATCAACTAAGTATATAAATATATACTCAAAGATAATACTAACAAAGTTTTTAATCAATTAATTAATTAACAACTAATTAAAGCTAATTAAAACCTCTCTCTTCATCTCATTTCTCTCTCTCTCTCTCTCTCTCTCTCTCTGTATATCACTTAATCCGAGGAACAAATCCAAGACTCAAGCATACCTTCCGATCCCCTCGCTTCCCCTCCCTTGTCCGCCCCAAACTCCGGCGCCAACAACGGCATCGATCCGGGCGCCGAGTAATTCAGCTTGCAGCTGCTGCTGCCTACGCTCCCCTGCTGCCTCAACTGGGTAGTAGGGTTTAGGGCTTGATCCTGTCCCCAACCCGACCCGATGACACCCGGCAGGCCGATGTCAGCAGCCCCATATTGGTCAGCTGATGATGTCGTCCTCGGAGGGGCAGTGAGCTGAGAGTGCAGCAGCGACTGGAAGTTGAGGAGGTTAGAGTTGGAGGAGGAGGGGAGTTGGTAGTTGAAGTTAGCTGGAGGGGGGTGAGGCTGGAATTTTTGAGGGTAGGGTTTTAGGAGGAAGGGGGCGGGGTTGAAGAGGGAGCGGGGGTAAGCGGAGGAGGAGGTGGCGGTGGAGGAGGAGGGGAAGGGAGGGGAGGGGATCCCCGTGAACTCCTGGACCATGGCCCGGAAGTTGGAGGTGTCGGTGGTGAGGACGGTCGTGGGCGCGCGGCGGGAGGCGCGGGTGCGCTTCTTGGGGCGGCGGGGGGCGGGGGCGGGCGGGGGTGCGGGCGGGTGGGTGGGCGGCGGGTGGGTGGAGGGGCTGAGTAAGTTGGACAGGGGATCGAAGAAGGAGAGGCTGTTGCTGTTGGTGATTGGGGTAGTGCTGGCCGAAGAGAAGATGAAGGAGGGTTGAGAGTCGAACTCGTCGGCGTGGGCGCCGCCGCTGGAGGATTGGAGGCTGCCGCTGTTGTTGCCGGAATCCATGGAGGAGAGAGAAAGTAGGGTTAGAGAGAGAGAGAGAGAGAGATGTCACACGATCATAGAAGTTTTAGAGAGAGAGGGAGAGGGAGAGAGGAAAGAGAAATTCCGTGGAGGGGTTGTGGGATAAAAAGAGAGGAGAGCCGAGAAGGGGCGGTCTCGGGTCAAGTTTGGGCTTAAAAGGCTGGGGGGTCGATAGATGGGGCCCCCACGGGTTGGGGGGAGATGGGTGGTAACCGGTAAGCGGTCAAACTAGTCGGATTAAATCGGCTAATCAGGAGATGGTTAAAGTTACCTAACTATAGCTAAGGTGATTGCTGAGAATTTGGATCATCTCAGCTGAACAAAAAAAAAAAAAAAAAATAGTGGAGAGACCACTACTCTTAATCTTAGCCATTGATTATTTCGTAGGCAGTTATGATACAATCTAATTTTACTTCTCATCATACCCTCATATATTGTGCTCATTCCTAATTTACACTCTGGGGGTGTTAGTCAATTGTGATATTTTCATGCAAAACGGGATAATTGTCAAAGTAGAATAATTTTTTGCTAGTGGGATATTTTAGTGGGATAAATAAGAATAATTTTGTGAAGCGGGATATTTTGATAAAATAACGTGGGATAAATTTTTATAATCATGAAATAGGCTAAAATACCAAATTGATATATTTATACGAACGCTTTTGTCAGTTTGTTATTTTTAAAAACTCCGGCGATGACAAAACATTAATTCTCGTCCTTTTTGTCAATAAGACCCTTTTCTCAAAACTCCGGTGAGAAATTTTGTTTTAAACCCCTTACCTCCCAAAATTATTACAAGTTAACCCACAATTATCAAAAAAATTCATCCCCTCCCTCTCCCTCAAATTCATCCCCTCCCTCTCCCCCTCCTCTTCCTCATCGTCGTTGTCAACGTCCTCCTGCCGGTTCTTGCCGATGGTCGGATTGGATGAGGTCTTCGCAGGATTTTCACCCGAATTATATTGTGGTCGCAGGGAGTTCGAGGATTGGGACGGCGTATCATGCTGTTCTTCGTGATGGGTCAGCGTTGACGGTGAAGAGGCTTTATGGTTGTCTGTTATCGAAGAAGCAGTTTAGGGCTGAGATGGGGAGGATGGGCAGATTAGTCATCTGAATTTGGTTCCTTTGCTTGGCTATTGTGTTGTTGAAGAAGAGAAGCTTTTGATTTACAAGCATATGGCGAATGGAGCTCTTTCGTCGATGATTAGGGATGGGGGTTAGGGTTTGGACTGGCCGACAAGGTTGAGGATTGGGGTTGGGGGTTCGTGAGGGCTGGCTTGGCTTCTCCATGGGTTTCAAGTTCCTTTCTTGCATCAAAATGTTAGCACGAGGTGTGCTTCTTGATGAAGAGTATGAGCCCAAAGTCAGTGATTTTGGTCTGGCCAGGCTAATGAGGCCTTGGACCTCCGACGAGGGTTTGAACACGACTCCATTCTTGAATGGGAATTTTGGGGAGTTTGGGTATATTGCACCAGAGTATGCAACCAATCTGGTGCCAAGAAAAAAAGGGGATGTTTATGGATTTGGGGTTATTTTACTTGAGCTTGCAACTGAACAGAAGGCTTCTGAGGTGAGTCGTGATAGGTCGGCGCATCAACTCGTTGTTGCTGGTAAAATTCGTGAAGCTATTCATAAACCGTTGAGAGGGAATGGATATGATGATCAAATTGTAGAGTTCTTGAAGGTTGCTTGTGGATGTGAGGGGAGGAGAGGGGAATAGGAGAGGAGGAGGAGGAGGAGTGTTTTCAGCGAAAGTTGTTTCCGTTGTCGATTCTATTAAAACTTCAATCGTTTACAGAAAATTACAATAAAAAATAAGCAAATTACAACTCTCGAGAAAATAACACAGAAACCGTTTATCGAATCCTGTTTTGTGGGACTTTGCCTGTGCCGGGAGTGCTTTGGCTCGTGGACCACCGATTCACAGATAGTGAGGGTGTTTAGAGATCCTTCCTTCGTTTATCGAAGTAGAGATTTGAAGCAAATATCTTATCGATGTAAGATGTTCACTCTTCCAAAGATCAAGTCTGAGCTTAGATCTCTAGGAATCACCAAGTGATGTTTATGAAAGGTGAAAATTCTCTCTCTCTTCCTCAAAACCACCAAAAGCTCAAGCCTTTATGCTCCAATCTGCTCTCCGTCCTTTGCTTCGTGTCTAGGGAGGTATTTATAGGAGTAGGAGTGCACAACAGTAGAAACGGGAATGAAATAACTGACCACATGACGTCTCTTTAGCCGCGCTAGTCAACACTACCGTGGCTATTGTCGCGTCAGTGTGGACTGCCGCGGCCAAAGGAGCGGTTACAACCACGTCCCATCGTGCTTGAAACTGTTCTTCCATGATTTTAACCACTTTTTTCGTGGTTTAACTGCTTGTCCACGTCAGCACACGTTCTATTCTGATATGCCACCACGTGAACTTTAAAATCATCGTATAACTGTTTTGTAACCGCTGCGGCACACCCTGTAGTTTGCGCGTCACCATAGACTGCCGCGCCTAAGGCGCGCCACCATGCGCTGCCGCGCCTGAGGCGCGTCACCATGGGCTGCCTGTTGGTGTAATTTGTCGTCGTATACACATTATTCTCTTCTCATTCTTGAGTTGTGTTTGGATATCTATGAGTATTTTTTGATGCCTACAAGGAAGACGTTGATGACGACGATGAGGAAGAGGAGGGGGATAGGGAGGGAATGAATTTTGGGAAGAGGGAGGTGATGAATTTGTTTTGATAGTTGTGGGCACAAATTTAATAATTTTGTGAGGCAAGGGGTTTAAAACAAAATATCTCACCGGAGTTTTGAAAAAAGGGTCTTATTGATAAAAAGGACGAGAATTAATGTCTTGTCATCGTCGGAGTTTTTAAAAATACCAAACTGGCAAAAGCGTTCATATAAATATACCAATTTGGTATTTTAGCCTCATGAAATATATATTTATGTATTTTGAATATATAAATACTATTTATGTATTTTAAACTTTTTTATTTTTTGGTCAATAAAAAGAAACTTTATTCATCTCCCAAATGTGAAAATTAGCACATCAAGTTTCTCAGCAGAACTAAGAATTACAAGACACTCCTAAACAACTAATACATCTCTTAGCCTCAAGAATTACATAGAACATAGCTATTCTCTTTTTCAGCAGTAAATGAACCATTGAGTATAATAGCTAAAATGTTGAATTTAATCTCCTTAAACAGTTGATCGGCTGTTTTCAGTTCCTGTTTAAAAATTCCGGCATTCCTCTCATTCCAAATGCTATAAATTGTTGAGGTAAGAGCCATTTTTTTTAGCTTTTTCTTGAATCCTCTCCCCCTCAGCCTGGTACAAAACCAGTTCAAAATTTGATTCCAATTGCATGATCTCCACCTAAACTGTAACCAATCCATAATCATGACCCAAACATCCCTAGAATAGCAATATTCAAAAAAGAGATGATTCCTGCTCTCAGAACCAGGGCAAAAACTGCAGTTGTTAATATTAACTATACCCCTCCTTATCAGTCTGTCTTGGGTGAGCAAACGATCCTGAACTGCTAACTAACTAACAAATGAGTGTCTGGGGTAGTTTGTAGTCTCCCAAACTATGCTATACCAAGGCACTAAAGTAGATGCATGGGAGAGAGCAACATATAGAGTTGATAACTGAATTTTTGAATTCCTGTAATATAAGAATGAATGATCTGCTTCAGATTGTCAACACCCCAAAATAATCTCTAAGCCTTGTCTCTGACCTTCAAAATCTTCTTCCACATCCATGAATCACTATTATTTGCCTGAACATGCCGGACATCATTGTTTTTTAAATATGTGCCATGTATCCACTTGATCCATAGATTTTCTTTATTGACATGGATATTCCAGAGTAACCTCAGTGTTGTAGCCATACTCCATGTAGAAGCAGAATAGATGCCTAGACCACCAAACTTCTTATTCAAGCAGGTTTTATCCTATGAAATAAGAGGGATTTTATGAACTTGCTCAGATTTGCCCCACAGAAAATTCCTGCACAATTCATCTATTTTCTGGAGCACTCTCACTGGGAAAACATAATTTGATGTCCAGTAGTTTTGTAATCTACCGGCATAAGACAAAAATCTGTTTTTCAAGCAAGCCTGAAATTGCCCAGATATCTTGCTGAAGAGAGTGGAACAATCCATGTAGGATAATCGTTTACATATCAGAGGAACTCCCAGATATGTGATGGGCAAGACACCCTCAGAGAAATTCAGAAGGTTAGAAACAAGGCCTTTTAGATTTTCATCAATGCCTCCATAAATTTTTTTGCATTTCCTAGAATTAGCTTTTAGTCCTGAAACTACACTGAAGTCCTTGAAGCAATTGTAGAGCAACCTAACTGAATGAAGGTCACCTTTGGAGAAGAGGGGAAGATCATCTACAAAAATTACATGAGTGATTTTAAGATTATTACATCTAGAATGAAATTTGAAAGACCTGTCATCCTTAAGCATATCCAACTGCCTTGAGAGATATTCCATACCCATATTGAACAAGTAAGGTGAGAGGGGGTCACCTTGTCTTAAGCCTCTTTCTCCTTTGAAGTAGCCATGGAGGGAGCCATTTAAAGAAATAGAATACTTGGGGGAAGTAATACAAGCCATAATCCAATTAACCATCTTGATAGGAAACCCAAGACCTTTTAGCATATCATTTAGGAAATCTCAGATAATATTATCAAAAGCTTTTTTGATATCAATGCTCAGCATAATCCTCGGAGAAATGTGTTTTCTGCTATAGTTCTTCACTATCTCATGAGTTAGTAAGATATTACTTAAAATTTACCTTCCTTTCACAAAAGCACTATGCGCCTCATTAATCAAAAACCTCATAACAGATTTAATCCTGTTAGCTAGATTTTTTGAAATTATCTTATAGAGGCAATTACAACAGGCTATGGGTCTAAAATCAGATGAGGTCTTCGGGCATTTTATTTTTGGAATCAAAGTGATTGACGTAGCATTGATCATACCCAGAAGCTTACCAATTTTGAAAAAAAAAAGCTTCAATGGCCATTGTTACCTCATCTCCAATGATATTCTAAGCTGATTTGTAAAAGGTCATGCTAAACCCATCAGGTCCAGGAGCTTTGTTATCACCCATGGAGAAGACTACATTTTTAATTTCCTCTTTGGAGACTGGAGAGGACAGGGTTCTAGCATGAGCTTCATTCAAACATGGACCATTGGAAATAATATTACCAGCAGTCTTAGATGTTTTTGTAGCTGAGCCCATGAGATTCTTATAGAAGGAAATAAGTTCTTGAATGATCCCTTCACCATCAGTTATTCTGCACCCCGCACTATTGTAGAGCACCATTACTCTATTAAGATGTCTTTTAGCTTTGATTGTAGAGTGAAAGAAGCTTGAACATCTGTCCCCTTGCACACTCCATTAAATCCTGGATTTCTGGTGATAGAATGACAACTCACACTCCAAAAGTTTGTTGTAAGAAGCAAAGTAAAATTTTCCCTGATTAATCAAATCAGTGTTGAGAGGATCCTCCTGCAGGTTATTTTGAACATTTTCTAGATTAATCCTTGCCCTGGCCACTTGCTCACTGATATTGTGAAAATTTCTTTTGTTTAGATCCTTCAGTGCATTCTTCAGTAGCTTCAATTTGCTTGCAACAGAAAACGTAGCACAACCTGCAATTGAGTTTTGCCAAACAGATGAAGTTATAGGCAAGTAGTTATCATGCTTAATCCACATCTTGAAAATTTTAAATGGCTTCTTTCCATGCAAACAATCATCATAAATTGATACCAAAGCAGGGGAGTGATTAGAGTAAATGGGAAGCATATACTCAACATGACTAGAGTTGTGCAAGTTTATCCAAGAGTCATTAGTTAAAGCTCTATCCAATCTACTCCATACCCTGGAATTAGAATCTTGTTTATTATTCTATGTGAAATAGCAGCCTTCAAGTTTCAAATGTGATAGGTGACACATGTCAATAAATTCCCTGAAATCAATGGTTTCAGCCTCAATAACCATAGCACCTCCTAATTTATCCTCATTACTAGTTATAGTATTGAAGTCACCATATAGAATCCATACATTATTCCCAACTATTTGATAAATTTGGAAAAGATCATGCCAAAGAGTTTTCCTATTTTCCAAATGGTTATGGCCATATATAGAAGAAACTAAACAATCAATTCTACCATCCAAGGATTTAACCAAACATGTAACATGCTGTGCAGAAAGCTTGTCAACATGAACATCCAGAATTAGAATCAATAATCTAGCTTTGTTAGAATTATTTGCATTTGAAATTCACTTCCAATTACCATGAATCTTCCTTGCTATAGTTGGTAGCTTGCTGGCCTTAATTTTTGTTTCAATGAGAGACATGAATGAGATATGATGTTGTTGAATGTGGATCTTAACCAAATGTTGCTTAGAGGACTTGTTTAGTCCTCTAATATTCCAAAAAGAGAAATTCATATTTTTAAATCACCCCCCTATTCACATATGAGGGGTCATCTTCCAGATTGTTGAGGTGATCAAAAGAGTTTCCAAGTGCTGGAAAGCCCTTTAAACCAGATTTTTGCATATCAGACCAAGTTCTGTTAGCTTGTGAGCTTTTGTTTACTGTAGAATTCCAAATTCCATGATCTTGAACTTGCACAACATGTACAAGATTATTTACTGAAGTGCACATATTTTCCTCAGACTGTGGATTTATCCCTCCAGGTGAAACCCCGGAAATATGATCCTGCATATGCACAACGTGCACAGAATCAAAATTATTGGGACTCAAACTTTTTCCTCCTGACTAATTGTATGTTTTCACTCTATCACCAGCTAAGCCAGATTGTAGACCCTTCAACCTAAGGACATCCTCTTGAAGATTTTTAGCATGATCTTGAGCATGCACAACATGTACATGATTATTTACTGAAGAGCACATATTTCTCTTAGCCTGTGAATTTATCCCTCCATTTGAAACCCCAGAAATATGATCCTGCACATGCACAACGTGCACAAAATCAATACAATGGGGACTCATACTATCTCCACCTGAAGATTGTAGACCCTTCATCATGAGGACATCCCCTTGCAGATTTTTAGCATGATCAGAATTTGCTTGATTCACAGGTTTTAGTTTTGCACCCATCTTTTAGTCATGGGGTATCTCTTACAGAAAACTATGTCATGCCCCACAAGCTTGCAACTATCACACCGTTTAGGCTTAATCTCATAAATCACCTTTTGATTAAAAATCTTACCATTTGGACCATGAATAGGAATTATATCAGGGAGAGGAGAAGGCATATGAACTTCAACTAAAACCCTAGCATATGCCAATATTTGCTCGCTAGCGGTTAGTTTATCAGTAGTAATTGGCCTTCCAACTTGACTAGCTATTTTACTTATAGCATTAGAGCTCCACAAATTTAATCTCAAGCCAAGCAGCTGAATCCACAAAGAGTAGACATTTTCTATCTTTTCTATGTCTTCATCATTTGACCATAATTTCAACAGGAGGGGCCTAGAACCAAATAACCAGGGGTCATTCACTAAGATATCCTCTATTTCCTATTTGCTTTTGCATTTAAACAAATATAAGCCTGGTTTAAGCAGACACACTTCAGGCACTGACCAATGAGCCCAAACTTTCTGAACATAAGTTTCCATGGCCTTAAACTTTATGTTTAACCCCAAAACTTGACCAATTAAAGAAAATTGTCAGTTTGAATTGCCTTCGTTCCATTCCTCCTCATTAAAAGTCATAAAATCTTTATTCTCGGGAGTCATAAAATTTAAACTCATACCACATCCTGCTTTTCTATTATCCGCAAAAAGGCTAGACCAACTTTTCTTAATTGTTCTGCTTTGAACAAGCTCAGTATTTTCAGAATCTAGAGGAGACACGATCTTGCCATCAATTTTATTCTTATCATGAGAATCCAGAGAAACTGATTCAAGAACTGAATTCAAATTCATAGATTTATCACCATTCATCTCATTTGAATTTAATGAAACAGTAACAGAATCAAGAACATATTTCTCTTTTTGTAAACTATTTTGTGAATTTGGATCAAAAGATCTAGTCGAAATCAAAACTGGTTGCTGACAAGAAGATTCAAATTCCACCTTATCAGCCTAAGAAACCTTACCAGATCCACTTACACCGGAATTCAAGATCGGAGAATCATTGAGCTGACGATTTTGATCTCCGGTGATCAGTTCTTTGCAGGAGAGATTTCTAAGTTGACGAACATCATGAGATCCAAACATTTGAGGGTTTGCCTAAGGATGAGGATCAACAAGAAAACTATCAGATCTAAGAATCTCATTCAACAATTTCGTCTTCTTCTCACCACGAGGTCTCGTTGACGCCATGATCTCTGAGCTCAAGATTTCATCATCATCATCAATTCTTGAAGCTGAATTATCCTCCAAGGATTGAGAACCAGAAATTGAATCTCGTAATCCTAAACTGAAGATTTTTTCCCACTGTTTCTCTTTTTTCGCCATTTTCATTCAAGGCGGGGGCACAAGTTAGCAAGGCAAAATCTCCTGCTAATGTGCACCAAGAAGAACCGCCATCTCCTTACACACACAATGCAATGTTGTCAATGTGTTTTAAACTTACTATTATTGATTGATAATTTCTTACAAGAATGTTCTTTTCTATTAAGTAACTTTTGGTTAGACTATAAGATTGACAATTATTATTATAATGATGGTCTACTGATGACAATAACCATAATAGGAAATAAGTAAAGAAAAAAGAAATATAAAAAATAAAAAATAACAAAATAAATATGAGTTCTGGTTTTTTACCACCTAGTTCCAAACTAAAACTTGGAATAATTTGAGAGACTAGAACTCTCATTTTTTATAGAAAAATTAAAAAAGTGGGATAATTTTGTACCATTAGTCATCACAATTCTAGTTTTGTTAGAACCAATGATAAGGTATGGGATAATTAGACACCCTCCAATTATCAATTAATTGAAGTGCATTCGAATCCATGTGTATAATTGTTGCTGTGGTAAAATCTAGAACATGTCAATAGGAATCAATTACATTCACAAAACCATGATCACTCAATAAAAGAGTAAATAGTTCCTAACCCGGATCCAGACTCCGGGCTTCCTGTGGGTGCATGGAATCTAGCTTAGGTACCTAGCTTGATAAATGCTGACGTTGATTACTCGGTTTATTTCAGGGTTGACATGTAGATGAGCCAAACCTAGTTTTTAGCTTTGATTTATTATGTTTAGCCTGACAATACAAGTTAATTGAGGTCTATCGCGACTAGCTTGAATTGAATCTATACGGTAGGATCCGATCGTGGTGGTCCTTAGCCTAATCTATGGTTCAAATCAAATGCAGATCTGGACCAAACTGCAAATAAGGTCTTAATTATAATTGAATTTGGTAAAATTTTGTTCATTAATTAGACACAAAATATATAGGACATATATATCTGCCTTAACGTTGGTTGTGGTATGGTGTTCACTCTTCATTGTCTTTAGTCAGGTGGGATCGATCCCCCTTCAGGATGTAAGTCCACTGAGTGTCTGGGCTCATACCCCTTCTAGAATTCACATGATACTCTTTGGAGTTAATGGTGGTTATCAATACTCAAAATTTACTTGGCTATCTTGATGTCCTGTGGCAGTGCAGTGTCTAAGAGGTAGGACTGTCCATCCGGGCCGGGCCGGGTAAAACCGAATCTCAGACCCGGGCCCGAGCGGGCCGAACTGCAGGTTTTTTTTTAATTTTTTAAAATTTTAAAAAATCCTCATAAATCATAAAATATACATAAAAATTACAGAAAATGACATAATTTTTTTAACTAACTTGAAATAACATAACTTACAAGTACAAAAAATTATAAAAATGAAAGACGATAAAAATAACTTCTTTATTAATAATCAATAAATCATTTACAAGTATAAATTTATTTTAGAATTTGTCGCATCACAATAGATGAGTACATCCCAATTAGGTTGGCACCTACTCACCTATATCACTATCAGTTACAACTTTTTCCGAAATAATTCATTGCAAATTTAAAGCTAAGAAATAAAAATTACAATTTGATGAATATTATCTAATCTTTATACCTATCTGCTAGTCCAAACTCTTCAAATTTATGTTCAATTCCAGCCATCCGATCGATGTTTTGTGTTCGCTTCTCATACCTCTACCAATCTTATAAGCACATCACCGCTTATACAGCATACGGATCTAAGCATGTCCTGTGGTCGTCTATCAAATGTCCTGCTGTGCTGAAGGCGGATTCCGAAGCTACCATCGAAACCTGCACTGTTAGTAAGTCACGAACCATGGTGGAAAGTATAGGATATGAAACTGATCCATATACTCTCCACCATTATAAAATATCTAAAGCATTTCCTTAACATTTAACTAATGAAGGAGATAAATATTCATCTATTTCAGAAACCTCTAATGCTGATCCAAGTCCAGATCCACTAGTTAGTTTAGCTACCATTGCATACCTATCAAAACTTACACTTTTACCTCGGTCTGTGCTCGAAGGCGCCAAAACTGTAAATTATTGTGCAGCTACACCATGCTACCTGCATACTCATCATATAATGTTTAACAATAATTTCTAACAGATAAATGATGAGAAGTAGCAATAAGGGTGGATCCATTATCTAAGTCTATAATCTGTCTGTCATATAATGATTGTAACAAACTTCGAAGGCCAATATCCTTCAAACATGGATCAATAAGAATCCCCAAACCAAAAATATGAGGAATAAGCCTAAAATACTTATTAAATTTGCTTTCCATTTGAAAAATTATAGATCCAAAAGTATCATCCATACGTTGAATATTTAAAATTTGTAAAGCAGTTAAAGTAATTGTTGGATAATATATAACAGCCAGATAATAACATTATAGCATCATAAAAGACTTGTAACATCTTATTTAAATTACATATAATTATCCATTCATCTTCAGTTATTCCATAACTACTACCAGAACTAGAACTAGAAGTATAAAAATTTATAAAATCATTTATAAATTCTTTATATTCTATTGCTACACTTAACATTACATAGGTAGAATTCCACTTATGGTCAACATCTTTTGGAATTAGTCTGGGCTTATAATTTTTTCTTTTACAATATTGTTTCCATCTTTTAATTCTTATTTCAGAAACATTATGCATGTTAGCAATAGTTCTAACATTTTCTATCATGGGTTTAATTTCAGAAAATACATTTTGAACAATTAAATTTAAAATATGATAGATACATCTAATATGAAAAGTTCACCATGACATGGCAATGGCAAAGTTGTTTTGATAAAATCAACAGCTACATTATTATTACTTACATTATCTTGAAAAAGAAAAAATATTCTTTGATCAATTTCTAGTTTCATAAGTTCTTTAATTATTAAATTTACAATATTAATACTAATATGTGACTCTGCAATTACAATAAAAAAATAACTCTTTTAAACATTTGTCAATTTTTATTAATTTAGTGTGATGTGATACATAAATAACCAGTTTGTACTCTAGATGTCCAGATATCAGAAGTTAAAAAAAATTTACAGTTTAAATTTTTAAAATAAAAAATTATTTTTCTTTTTCCTCCTGATAATATTTTAAAATATCACGTTGACAGGTTTGACCAGAAAATTTGGTAAATGCAGGATGAAAACCATCTCTAAACAAATCTTCAAATTCATCACCTTCTACTATTCTAAAAGGAAGGTTTTTAAAAACGATAAACCCGATTACGTATTTCCTGGCTCGAGCAGCGTCATAACTCTAACTACCGAGACTACAAGAGGAGGAGGATTGAGAAATCATAGATTGTCAGATATCACCTTGAAGATTCTGGCCTTTGTTATGTTTTTTAATATGACGTTTGAGGTGGTTGATGTCGCTCTTATGATGAGCTTGGAAAATCTGACCGCACAACACACATTTAGCCTTCTGGATGATGATCATACCGTGTTCATCCTTGGTGACGCCTATCTTCTTAAAAAAATTCTACACATCGGATCTCGGCCTTTTAGGAGCTCTTGGTGCAGATTCGCCATCACCAGATTCGGGATTAATACCGGTAAGAGGAGTAGTTGTTGTAGGAGGACTCATTTCTGTATTAGTAGAAGATAGATTTTGCTCTTCATATTCAGATCCAGAAGTCATTTGATGAAAGTATTAGAAAAATATAAGAGATTATAAGAGAGTATAATATTGTATAAGAGAGTATTAGAGAGAAGTAGAAGAGTTTTGGTGTGAGGAGAAGAAGTGAAAACCCTCCTTTATTTATAGAGGTAACCCCCTAGGCAAATGACCAAAAAACCCTCATATTTTGACTGTTTTTTGACCGTTGTTGGGGGCAAAACAGTCAAAATACCAATATGGTCGTTATGGCCGGGCCGGGCCGGCCGGGTTGGCTGGCCCGGCCCGACTAAAACAGCCCAACGGTCACTTTAGGTGATCGTTGGGACCAGGCCGCCCTAGCCCGACCGTTTACCACAAACGGTCACCTTAGGTGACCGTTGGGACCAGGCCGCCCGGCCCGACCGTTTACCACAAACGGTCACCTTCTGGTGATCGTTTCATCCGGGCCGGTCCCGAGCCCGGGCGGCCCTGCCCGGATCTCGTGCCCGCCCCGCCACTGTTCCGGGCCGGACCCGGGTCCGGACCAGTTTCTGAAAAGCCAACCCGGGCCCTGACTCGGGCCTGGCCTGGGCATCCAGGCAAAACCCGGGCCGGGCCCGGGCCGGGCACCGGGCTTTTTGGACAGCCCTACTAAGAGGGAATCCCTGTA
>BQKN01067266.1:724822-742799 GCA_022839385.1 Asparagus kiusianus
TAGATTCAAACTCAGTTCATCACCCAAGTTGTAGCTCTAACTAGCCAAGACTTCCTTATCATCAACAACAATAATAATAATAATAATAAATAGAGAGATCTAAGAGGGAATTCATGCAGATTCAAACTTGGTTTATCACCTCAGTTGTAGCTCTAGCTAGCCAAGACTCCCTTATCTATAATAATAATGATGATGAATTATATATGTACACACACGCTATCGAGATATCATTGCGTTATTGTTCATATCTTTTATACTTATTCATTGATCAATTGAAGAAAATGTTCAACCAATGATCTGAATAGCATTTTCCACTTCGGAAAGACCAAGTTGCGCCATTACTATCACCAAAAAGATCCAAATATAGATTAAAAAAAATACAAGTTCAACTTTAATTAGATGGTTAAGAGCATATGCAGACTTTCTTCTTCATTTTTGGTGGTGGATTTGTTGGTGGAACTTATTACAGCATCCTGCTCCAACTTCTACTCCTTTTTGACTCAGTCTCATAACCTATATATCCTCTCGAAAGTTCTTATTGCGTGCTTAGGATTATAATCTTCTCTTTATCCCCTCTTTATTGGTCTTTAATTATTCCCTTTACATTAATTGTTGTTCCTTTACAAAGTTAGCTTCTTTCTTGCATTTGATCGATACCTCTTTTTTCTCAACTTCTTATGTGCTTTGGATGGTAGCTAGGTTTGGTTGAGCAACAAACACCTTCATTTGCAACCTTTTACAACTGTTAGCAACTAAATTTTCCCATTACTATATTCTCAATTTGCTTATGCACAATGACAAATTTCCTCTGGGTCATTCTTGTTTCTTGATAAACCAAACCTTAAACTTTCTACTTCTTACCCATGTTCTTCATTAAGCGTCTATAATCCTTTATAAAGAAATTAATTTTGGACCCAAAATCACGGGATCAATTACGAAACAAGTGATGTGTCTCCATTGTAACCGTTGATCTTGATCAGAAACTTTAGAAAATTACACTTGTCATCTTATCCCGTTGTTAATCTCATGAATTTCGGTTTGAAAAATAAGTGCTCATGCTTTATAATAGATATTAGTAAGAATGAGATAAATAGGATATTTCATTAATAACTTTACGAGAAATCTTATTATCCTTTCTATATATAATCTATGCTATTACAAAAAAAAAAATTACATATAAGTGTATTTATTTATTTTACGTCACGTATATCTGTACTTTAATTACCACTTGAAGAAGTGAAATTCAGGAATCTCTCCTGAAATTCTTGCTAATTGGAACAAACGTTAATTTACTGTGATTATTATTATTATTATTATTACTGGTGGTCATGTATACGTATGTTAATAACGTCTCTATAAGTGGACCAAGGCCCTCAGAACCTGGGTTATCTCCCTATATATCCATTGGCTTATCCTTGACTGGTCAACCCCATTGACCGACCAACTCCGGGCCCACACCAAACTTACGTGGCAGCAAAGAGGATTCAGGAACTTGGCCGCTAACACCAATTACCCTAATCACCAATGACCCAACAGGCTACACCTGTCCTTAACTTGAGGAGTGCTCTTGCGAGTGCGTCCAAGCTCTAGTCCATCTTTTCCATTTAAATGCACCAAACTATATATTTGACTAAGTCATTACACAGGACTTGTCGCCCAAATTGAAGGCTAAACCTGTGGATCACATTACAAGCCAAGCCAAGAGAGAGGAGGTGGTGAGGTCGATCTGGAACAAAGACAAACTTTATGGAGGAGGGTTGGCATTTGATTTTTGTACTTCATTAATTAATTGGTGAGTTATACTACCTTGATCTTGTTGCCTTGGTTTATTAGTAGGAAAACACTACGGGCACACCCCCAACCACACCTTGGGTCACACCCCCTCTCTCAGCTATAGTGCACGAGGCCCACTTTAGGTTTTTTTTTTAAATCTAAAGTGGGCCCCGTGCACTGTAGCTGAGAGAGGGGGTGTGACCTAAGGTGTGGTTGGGGGTCTGCCTGTAGTGCCACTCTTATTAGTAATTGGCCTTGGGTGAGATGAGTATTTGAGCTTGATCTCTATTTTGTCTAGTTAAGACTTTTCCCCCACCTTCCGTCAACAGATTTTCCATTAAAACGGCATTTTTTGTATGAATTCATGTCTAAAGTGAGTAGTCGTCTCACATATTAAAAATTTTTGTTAGAATGTGAAAGAAAAACATATAATATTAGTAAAATGACATTTTTGTATGAGTTCGTCTCCATCTGAATAGTAATAAAAACCTCTTTATTAAGAATCCTTCTAATCTTCCACACCATTTTGAACTTTAACCATGAATATTCCATTATAATCTTCATCGTGGTATAAATTTGCATAATCAACCAATTAAATAAAAATTATCGGTTAGACACAAAACGTCAAAATTGTAAATCTATATATTCGAACACAGCTTAGCACCCAAAGCTTCTAGATTGATTTATTTTAGCACAAAAGTAAAGTAAGATTCATTGGTAATTTAGTTAGATGGTTTTAAAATCCCCACGTTGTTGAAGGAGACATTATTCTCTCCAAGGTCCAATGCATGGTATTTTTTTGAACTTGTGATCAGCATTCATCAACGTAACAAAGGCTAATGGAAAAGAAATTAACATTTGACCTAAACACTAGCGAAGACCAATAATCTAATATTATTCAAAGATCTCCAAATCCCTTTTATACCTAAAAAGTGAGGTGGCTAACTTATCCATTGATAGTAACAGGCTAAAAAAGTTTGTATCAGCTCCTTATATTTGGGGACTAGTGAAATAAAATTAAGCCACCGTTATTAGACACCAAATGAGGTTCATTTACTTAATTAAACCTTCTTTTTTAGTCATTGTCTTAAATAAATTCCACAATGATATTGACCCATTTCGTGTTTTTTTTCCCCTCCTCTCGATCCCTAGGATGAAGAAGGAAAGGAGGTGAAATTATACTAAAATTCTATATCAATTTTCCCAAAGTTGGATTATTCTATGTGTAGAATTCGTTTCATCTCTGCTCATGAGTTTCGTAGAAACTTCTTAACTTTCTTTACTCCGTTGCCATTTCAGTACATGAGCTAGCCCCATACGTTCATTAAAATATTATGAATTGCAATGCAGTTTTCTAAAGTTTTTTTTAAATTAAATTATCTTCGTCATCTTTCTATTATTGAAAGTGTCACGTGGCTAGTATGTACGCGAAGATTCCTGAGGAGATTATCTTAACATATTAATGTTTTACATCTTATTTCATGAAAGTTTTGAATAAGAAATGAAGGGTATCTCTACGATCGACCTTTGATATCGTTATGATTTTTTTCCCCCAAATTTAAAAACGTTTTTTATAAAAAGTTTATCATCTTTCAGTAGAATAATTAACACAAAAAATCAATGATACCTGCACCATTAACCAAAAGCTAGCGGTCAGGCCCAAGAGTGCTCAAGTATACAACAGAGGCCCACATAATTGACACGTGTGACGCCCAAGCCCATATAAAAGAACTTGTGGCCCTATGGTATAAAAATTTCTATTTGTTTGCTCGATTTCCGAAGGAGAAATCTCTGGCCTAGCTCGGTTCTCCAACTAATGTCACAATTTAACAAGCCCAATATGAGCCAGGCATTAAGTTGGGCCGAAAATTAGGCCCAAGGCCCATGGTAAGTACGTCGTAATATAGTGATAGCTAGATATTGAATCTAGGCTCTTGAACCTTAGACTAATGGTAATAAATTAACGATACGTATTTTGTTCATTAATTAGATACAGAATCAAATTTCTTTTTTTTTTTACTAATCCCTGTAAACTGGTCACACACTCTAGCACTCTTCTAGCTAAACTGAACATTAACCTTCCAAATATTGTAAAACTCTCCGGTTTGATGCTCTGATTCAACGTTGGATTTATATACATCATGATTCACGATGAATTTTCAGGTCTTAAGACGTGCTTCAAAAGATAAAATCAGAGCAAGATTCGACGGTGAGCTATATATAGGAGATCCTGCAGAGAGGGGATACGCGGCGTGGTGCTCGCTGATTTATTAACCAGAAGCACCGCATACTTCCTCCCAAAGTTGAGCCTTATAATTTTATATACTCCGGTAGAAAACAGGCTGCGTATAGTCTAACGCGAAATGTTACACCGTATACATAAGTGAAGAAGAACTGACGTGAAGAACTGACCTCGACGGCGATCGTCGGAGCCCTCGATGGCGACGGCGAGGGGGGCGACGAGGACTGGCGACGGCATGCGAGTTCGTCAGTTGCGGATGATGGCGGAGCTCGTACTCGCCTGTCTGGGGCGTGGATTTCGCCTGAGACGTGCTCGCCTGCGAGCGTAGAAGGCGAGGGGTGAACTCGCCTGATGGGTTCGATTTCGCCTGGAGGGGGTACGGATGAAAATCTCGCCTATAGTGTTGCCCGCGGTGCTCGCCTGTTGCTCGTGGGAGCTCGCCTGATGGAGCGCTCCCTTCGCCTGTGGCGGATGCCAGCTATGGCCAGCTGGATTGCACAAGCCCCAGGGTTTCCCTATAAAAGGGAAACCATGTTCACGAGATGGGGGAGAGTTCAACTCGCGATTTAACAGAAGAAGTTTCTTCTGTGGTGGCGGCGGCTTTATCTCCAGCGGTAATTCTCAGATTAATTTGAGAATCAATTTTTCGGTCTAGAAAAATTACACTATTCCTATAGTATTTACTACTGTGAAGGAAGTTGGTGTTGTGAGAGCTCAAGTTTGAGATTCTCTCTTTTATAAGCTTTGTAATTTCTTGTGGTTAAATAAGAAATTATTTGTGTGGCTCCCGTGGACGTAGGCAAGTTTGCCGAACCACGTATATCTGTTGTCTCGTCTACTTTACTTCTGTTTTATCAAGTTTGCCGAACCACGTATATCTGTTGTCTCGTCTACTTTACTTCTGTTTTATCTATGTATTCGCTATTGATTGTATTGGTTAGTTTGAGTTTGGCTTAAACTCGAGCTAGAATTGTTTTTCTCTCGGAATTAATTTAGCTTCCGCAACGATGCGGGCGTCTCGCGCTCCCAACAATAAGATAGTGGTGGTATCTCATTTTGATCCTTCCACACGAACCTGTTTAAATCAGGTCAATTGAGCCTTGGCTGAAGACCAAGAAGCCACCCGAGAATGGGAAAGAATTCCGGCAATCACCAACCGATAGAGAAAGGCTTGACGGGGTTTACGAGTGCTGTGCATACTCTGCGCACGCTAGCTGCAGCACTGCGTGCCCTGCATATTGGTGGGATCCTGAAGCATTTGTAGGTCCAGCCGCGTTGCTTCGTGCCTACCGCTGGATCCCAGACAGGTAGCTTTATCCAAGGTTTAGACTCATATATTAATTTGAATTTGAGCATTTGGACTGGAGAATTCAGTGAGTCGTTAATTAGTACCTGTTGTATAGGAAAATTAAATATGAATGTTTGTATTAGCTGCGTTCGTATCATCTCCCTGCGTTATGGGCGGTTGGCCGATTATTCGTCAGTACGTAGCGGGTAGACCCCCATCCAGATAGACCCCCGAGTGAATTTTTTTTCTCTTTTAAATAACCCATTTAGGTGGTCTATCTCAATTGCGAATAGACTCACTCAATTGCGAATAGAACCCTGTAGTTTATTTGTGGTGAGTAGACCGATAGAATTGTGAAGGGTCTACCCGCCTCTTTAAACATTCTTAACGATTTTAAAAGTTAAAAAAAAAAATTAACTTTGCTAGGAGTCTATTCGCAAAAATAGAACTATAGGGGGCCTATATGCAATTGGGTGATACGTGGGTCTGTTCGCAATTAACCCAAAAAAGAAAAATAGAGCTTGCCACATGTATCTGTTCGCAATTAACCCAAAAAAGAAAAATAGAGCTTGCCACATGTATCTTGATAGAGATCAGACTATGTTAACCTCTGAATCTATCTTGGACATCAATATATGTCTATTTGACAATTCTTATATGTATCTTTGAATTGGACACAGCTTTGACGGAAATCTCACTATCATAACTCACATTTATGCCTAATTTGTTTCATTTGGTCAAAGTAGGTTAAACACTCAGTAACTTTCAGTGTTCTGCAGTAAACCTTCAGTAACTTCTAAAATTGTACTAAATCCTCAATAACTATTGGAATTGCCAAAAAAAACCAATGAATTTCCATGTTTTGCAGAAAACTACTTAGATGATGCTCCCTTTATGATGATAGTCCATATTTAGGATCTAATTTGACCTATTTTTTATATCGTTAGTACATTTTTAGGATCTAATTTGCAAGTCAATATAAATGCAAAATGTGAGCAGACACCGTCAAAAGTTATCCGCAAAACGTGAAAAGTTATTGGAAATTCTTTTGCAATTTTAATAGTTATTAATTGGTGGTTTAGTGAGGGTAGAAAACGCTGAAAGCATTTTTTGGGGGGTTTAGTGTAATTTACCTTTTGTTTAATATATAGCTTCAAATTCAGGATCATCTAGAGATAAGAAACCTGCTCTAGAGAGCTATCAAAACGTTCTTCAAACCTTGCAAGAACAAGACTGGGGTAATTGATAACTCTTGTTGGGCTAAACTTTGAAGTAAAGTCTTATCGCCAATCGATAAATCATCTCCAAAGGCGTCTTACTTTATTCTTTTCTGGGCAGGTGCTTCTTCTTCCAAGAAGGCTATCAAGCTAAAGAACATCATTCATTCCTCTGGTCTTGCGGACATCATCGAATCCAACGAGGACAGCAATAGGAATCCTTGAGCCGCGGTTCCTAGTTCTTTAGTTTCTATTGGTTTTTAGCTATTCATAGCATCGTGTTAGTATTTGTATATATCTTCTAGACATCTACTAGTGATTGGTTTTTTTACTCCATCTCGGAGGTGTTGCTCCAATCACCAGTAGATATCTACTTTTGTAATACTTTCACTTTTGCACTTATATACTTATCTATGATAGGGCACTTTGCCCTATTTTTACATTAAAAAAAAAAAAACTTATGGCCAATGGACATCAGCCGGAGCTATAATCCGTTTCCGCCACAAAAATCACAAATCTAATTTGGACTGGCTACGCTCAATTTTTGACAGTTAGCACCAAAATTTTTCTCCATTTATTTTAATAGCACAAAGTATCCTATTATTGCCATATGTCTCTCTCTCTTTTTGGCTAACATCCTACATTTAAGGCTTGAGTCCCCAAGATCAAATTAGGTAACAAAGTATACAGACGGACTTGAGCTGTTTTTTTTTATTTGCTGACAATTTCAATTTATTATTTGCTGTAAAAAGAAGACGTTTTCAATTTAAAATTTTAACTTTATGTGTTTTCTCTTTGCGGGTCATCTTCATTTTAATGCTTGGCTAAAAATTTTATCTCACAATTGATTAAATCCGTAAATTAAAATAAAAAAATTGTATTCCAGAGATACCACTATCCATTTAGGATGTATTTGAACATGAAAAATAGAAATCATTAAACATCCCAAAACGCAAAATTCTAAACTAAGGGAGAAAATACAAAAACCTTAAACTTTTCCATTTTCACTTGAGACCCAAATTCCTCCTGCCTCCGAATATCTCTCCCCCAACAACAATTCCACCTCAACATAATAATCACCCAAAAAAAAAAAAAATCAATTTATCCTTATCAGCAAATAATAAAAATAAACAAAAATGTAAGGAAAAAGGGAAAAAAAAAATAGAAAAGGGGGAAACTTTTCCTTCCTTTCTTTCTTTGAATTTGTTTCCTTCTTCGGGCCCATCAGGGGAAGCTTCTCTAGCATCTCCCCATGGTAGACCCCTCCATTTCTTTTCTTTTTTTTTCCCTCCTTCTTCCTTTTAATTAATAAATTAACAAATTAACCTCTTTTGAGTCCTTCCCATGTTCTCTCCCCATCTCATTTCAAGCAATCAAGATCCTTTTATTATTTTTAATTTCCCCTTTTTTTTCAATTCTTCGTTGATCGTAGTCTCCTCCCACAATGTCTCAAATCCTCTCGATTCATGCCACCCACCAAATCAAAACCGTTCTCAATTTCCAACCTCCTTTAAATCCACGATTAATTCCCACCCTCTAATTCAACAAAATTCAAAACTTTTCGATTTCACATAACCAATTTTAATCCATGGGAGATCCCAAGAGATCCTCCGGATGCGGCGCGTTCGCCGTCTACGCCGCCATCTTCCGTCGCCGGAGCAGCACCCGCACCCGCCGCTGCTCCTCCGCCAGCTCCCTCCCTCGCTCCGGCCCACCAGACCCGCAGCCCGCTAGGCGAAAGGCCGGGTCGGACGGCGGGGTCCGACGCGCCAACCCGCCAGCAGTTCCCGCCACATTCAATTCAAAATCAAAATCGGTCGTGCCCGTGCCGAGAAAACCGGTTCGGGCCCAACCGGGTCAAACGAAGCAGTTGCCGTCCCCCCACGTACCCGTGCCCGGTAACGGGGTATCGGGTGAGCTTGAGACGATGCTGTATGACTACCAAAAGTCTAAAGGGAGCAGCAAGCTGGTTCGGGCCACATCAGGGAACGTGATGCTGTACGGGAATTTGGGGAACATTCGGTCGAAACAGAGCTCCGGTAATGATCCGAAACCCGGTTATCGACCGAATATTGCCAATCGGGTAACGGGTAGTCTAGCACCCAGTAGCCAAACGGATACGGATACGGGTACGGTTGTGCTTTGTCGAGCAATGTCGAGGAGGACGGGTTCGGAGGAGCTGAAGGATTTAGGAAACAGGGAGTTCGGAGAGGGAAGGTTTGCGGAGGCGTTGGCTTACTATGATCAGGCGATTTCGGTGGATCCGGGTAAGGCTTCTTATCGGAGCAACAAGGCCGCGGCTTTAATGGGTTTGGGTCGGATATTTGAAGCTGTTTGCGAGTGCAAGGAAGCGGTTCGGATGGATCCGGGTTACTATCGGGCTCATAACCGGTTGGCTGGCCTTTATTTCAGGTAGTTTGCTTTGTTTCGGTGTTTGAGCTGATTTGGGTGGTACTTGCTTTTAAGTTGAAAGTGTAAAAAAAAAAAATGGGAAAAATTAAGGAAATTTAGTTTTAATGAAGAACCTTTAAGCTCAGGTATTTAATGTGATAAAATTTGAAATTTGTTTAGACTGGGAGAAGCTGGCAAATCGATTCATCACTATAGGCAATCACAGAGGGAAGCTGATCCTAGCGACATCTCAAAGGCTCAAACACTACAAAGATATATTGCAAAATGCGGCGAAGCAAGAAGAACAAGAGATTGGCAAACGATGCTTAAAGAATCCCAATCTGCAATTTCCTTTGGGGCCGATTTTGCTCTTCAGGTACTCTCCACTACATTCTTGGTTAGATTTTTCAAGAACATAGTTTTTTATTATATATATGCACATGTAAAAGATTTCAGATTTATCATATTGTCAACCTCTGTTTAATATCCGATCAGTCCCTAATAAGTAGTATTAGAGGCAAAGATCATGGTCCGAGAAAAAGCAAAATGCAGCACAATGTTCCAAGTTTAAGTCGCCATATTCTAACTTACGATTGTCGATTTGATCGAATCAAAATGATCTGATCATGAGAAACATTGCAACAGATCTACCATCTTTTTTTCAGCGGAGAAACTAGCATATACTAAATAGAGAGTTGAGTGTGAATTTTGCGAGCATGTTGAGAAACTTGAATGCTCATAAGGATTCATAATTGTTCAATTTCAATCTTACATGATCGTTCTTTTACGCTACAAAAGGCATTTTCATGGAAAGCAGAGGCGCTGATGAGACTCCATAAGCATGATGAGGCCGATGCAGTACTAAATGGTGCGCCTAAATTAGATGTCAATGCATCTACAAAGATTTTTGGGGCTCCTGTAAACGGATACATGCTCATGATTCGAGCTCAAGTAGACATGGCTGCAGGAAGGTCAGTCCTAAATCTGAACTTGTTTCAATTCAAGAGAGTCCAATTTGAAATTTTTTTTTTTTTTTTGCCTTAGATGACAAGATTTTCAATTGTTGATTTGCACAAAAATAGTAAACATTACAACAAATTAGAAATTTTTCTCCTCAAAAAAGTAGACAAAAGCTTAGAGAAATTACGCGCCTAATCAATAATCTAAAGTGGTGGATTGAAATATGTAAAAAAAAAAATTCTCGTAAACTCTCTTCTTTCATGCATTATTGTTATTATGGTCTGATCAAAATTGCTTCTCATACCTTCTTAAAGTAGGTTCTATCGGTTATCATAATGCTTTCTCTATATCTGCTTTAAATGGGCGTCTGATAAGAGTCGAATATTGGTAACATGGATTCCACGCTAAAACTCCTTTCACTACATAATTTATGTAATCATACATTCTTTATTTCGCTTTAAATGTATAGTTGACGTGATTTGAGTTTGGATTACTTTGATATCTCATCTTAGAGCCTTTTCTGTTATACCAAAATTTCCATGTTATCATAACAATTGAGAGTTATAATTTTATACTCTAAGCAACCATTTTATCAAATTACGATTGTCATAGGTTCGACGAGGCAGTTTCAGCAGCTCAAAGGGCAATGCAACTTGACAGAAATAACCGAGAGATAACGACAATTCTGAGGAGAACAAAAGCAGTAGCATTTGCTCGGTCTAAAGGCAACGAATTCTTCAAGGTCTCAAATTTCAAAGAGGCTTGCTTAGCCTATGGAGAAGGATTAGGTCATGACCCCCAAAACGCCATTCTTCTCTGCAACCGGGCAGCATCTCAAGCTAAGCTCGCACAGTGGGAGAGGGCAGCAGAAGATTGCAATGCTGCTCTTAAGGTCCGGCCGTCTTATGCAAAAGCTCGGTTGAGGAGAGCTCATTGCAATGCCAAGGTAATGACTTTAACTATTTTGCGGCATAGGGGGTACTTATCCCCAATGAACCTAGTGTTAGAAATACACAGTCATTACCTTGCTGTATAGGGGTAATGACCTTAACTATATTGTATCTAGCCACATTTATATATCTCCTTAATTATTTCATTAGCATTTACAAGTCTATAGAATATTGTTAATTATTCCATGTTAGATTGAGATGTCATGATCTGAATCGTGAGATGTAAAATTAGGTCTGTTGGGCGCAGAGTCACGCCCTCACGCTGCGGAAGCGATATAACCCGAAAGAAAGCTCTGACTCTTGTTTTCACAAAAGCTCAAGCCAACCTCTATATTCTCGTTTCACTAAGGAAACAAGAACAGAGATAATATATCTCAACAATGTGAGATATACACTCTTCTCAATATTAGATCTAGGTTTGAATATCGAGGAAACCAACAAACAATAGCCAACACCCAGAAAACAGTAAAGACACGAGATTTATGTGGTTCAGCAAACTTGCCTACGTCCATGGGGAGGGGTGAAGAGAGATTCCACTATGAAGGAGAACACCAACGACTTGTACAACACACAAGCTCATCCCAAAGATGAAGCTTTGATTTTTACCCAAAAGAAATTGACATCTCTTTTATAAAATCTCTCAAAGCTCTCTCTTTTTTCTCTCCTCAAGATCTCACCTTTTTGGGTATGAAAAACTCTCTCTTTTGTAGCCGTCAAAACCCTCTATTTCCTCCTCTAAACCCTAGAAAAGAACA
Source organism: Asparagus kiusianus (assembly GCA_022839385.1). Classification (NCBI taxonomy): domain Eukaryota; kingdom Viridiplantae; phylum Streptophyta; class Magnoliopsida; order Asparagales; family Asparagaceae; genus Asparagus; species Asparagus kiusianus. The sequence goes on from BQKN01067266.1 coordinate 736,399, forward strand.
GGTCCTATTTATACCCAAATCCAAAAAAAAAAAAAAAATCGGATCTGAAAACAGACCCGTGCTTGCAGTGCTCCCGCTAGACTCCTCCGAGATGCCTCGCACGGCCACGGCGCGAGACAGATTTATCTGTCTCGCAGTGGGCCTTGTCTTCGTGGGCCTTCTCTTCAATTCTTCACCTCGTACATCATTTGATAAACCTCAACTTTTGGACAAACACTAGAAGAATACCGTAAACATCACAAGAGAGATCTGAAATACCAAACCAGGCCAAACCAGTTGCACCATTATACCATGGTTGTCCACATACCCTCTGATCGGGATCAAGCTAATCATAGTTCTACATATAGTCTCCACCTCACCCCATCACTGCCCCGAAGGGTCATGCCCTCTTGGACAGATCAACACAGGCTGATATGAAGCAAGTCCGAGTAATGCTAAAACTTGCTACATGTTACCACATCGATTAACATGTCTGTTGGATTCTCATTCATGTGTACCTTCATGAGAGTAATATCACATTCCTCTATGACATCCCGCACAAAATGATACCTGACGTTGATATGCTTGGTACGAGCATGATGAACTTGATTCTTAGCCAAATAAATCGCACTCTGACTATCACATCACAAGTTCACGCTATCATGCTTAATCTCCAAATCATCTAGAAGATCTCATAACCATAATACTTCTTTCACTCCCTCTGTCATGGCTATGTACTCAGCCTCTGTAGTAAAAAGTGTCACTGTAGCTTGTAACATCGACCACTAACTAACTGGAGCACCATGTATTTTGAACACATAACCAGTAGTAGATCGCCGTCTGTCCAGATCTCCCGCATAATCTGAGTCTACAAACTCATCAATCTGACATGTATCTCCACTAAAACACAGACTCGTATCAATGGTACCTTTCAAGTACCTTAGGACCCATTTCACTGCTTCCCAATGCGTTTTTATCGGATTTGCTATCAATCTACTGACAACACTGACCGCCTGTGAAGTATCTGGATGTGTACATGATACGGGTGTATCTTCTCTTCGGAACTTAGTGATCCTCATGGGAGCTTGAGGATAGATGATTCTCATGATAGCATGAGAATAGAGGTGTCAAACAGTACAAGAGAACGCAGGAGGAAGCGTGGAACGAGACGACGAGCAGAAGAATCGAAGTATCCAGTTTTCAGCTTGTGAGTCGACTCATAACAGTCATGAGTCGACTCATCAGGTTGAGTCGACTCATGACTGTCATGAGTCGACTCATCGCTGGTTTGAGTTTTTGTCCAGTTTCTGTCGAGTCGACTCATCTCAGTCATGAGTCGACTCGTCGAGGGTTTCCTAGTTCGTTTGGGTTTCTGTTCACACGAATTTCTGTTAGTTTTGGGTCTGGGTATTTACCAAATTGCCATCCACGTTTGTACACCTATATAAGGGATTGTTTTAGGGTTTCTAAACATCTTTTAGATCAGAGAGTTAAATCAAGAGAGATTAACTTGTAATTGAGATTTGGAGAGCTTGTTCTTCAATTCTAGAGTGAGATTATGAGGGATTGTAAATTGCATACTCATAATCTAGAGAAGGTATTTTCCTTCGCCCAAAAAATCTGAGTTATTCTTGTGTTCTTATTATTTTCTCCTCAACACACCTTTGATAATTTCGCGATCAAAGGTGCTCGCACGGCAACTCGTACTAGTACACACCATTATATATTTTAAACTGCCAACTACACTAGCATAAGGTACACGCTCCATGTGTGATTTATCTTTCGCTGTAGTGGAAGATTGTTATTCTGAGACTCTGAAGTGTGGAGCCAATGGAGTCACCACCGACTTAGCACTTTGCATCTCAAACCTTGCGACAACCCGCTCAATATAGCCCTTCTGACTCAAGACAATCGTCGATTTGTCCGTTGTCTTCTAATCTCCATACCTAGTATTTTCTTAGCAGCGCTCATGTCATTCATCTCAAACTCTTTACCAAGCTGAGATTTCAGCCTATCTCCACCTTTTCTCGAAGCAATAAGTATGTCATCCACATACAAAAGAAGATGGATATAATTCCCTCCATGAAGCTTTCGAATATAGACACAATAGTCATAATCGCTTCTGGTGAACCCATGCTTTAGCATGAATGAGTCAAATCGCTTATACCACTGCCGAGGAGATTGCTTCAATCCATATAGTGATTTCCTCAAGCGACATACCTGATTCTCCTTATCCTCAGCCTTGTAACTCTCAGGCTGATGCATATAGATTTTCTCATCCAAGTCTCCGTACAAGAAGGTCGTTTTGACATCGAGTTGTTTCAGCTCAAGACCACCATGAGCAACAATACTCAATAGCACCCGAATAGAAGTGTGTTTCACTACCGAAGAAAAGATCTCATTGTAATCCATACCCTCTCTTTATGCAAACCCCTTAGCCACTAGTCTAGCCTTATACCTTATACCGCCGAGCTTGGAAGGATCCTCATTTCTCTTATACACCCACTTATAATCTATAGCTTTCCTCCCTACGGGCAATAGTACCACCTCCCATGTTTGATTCTTCCGGAGAGATTCCATCTCTTTCTCCATCACAGCCAACCAACTCTCACTATCATTATCCCGAATAGCTTCTTTGAAGGTGATCGGCTCATCATCCTCCACCAAGAGTGCGTACTCAACCAAATTTACCTGCCCATAGTGCATCAAAAGCTGGTCTGATCCTAACTACTGAACCTGCTTGTATGCTCACCTTGGCCTAGTGGAAGCCAAATTATCTTCGAGCTGTTGTTATTGTAGTGCTTGTATATTTTCCTGATGAACCTCTACCTGTTCAAGCTCATCATCACTCTTTTCCCGATTGTCTCCATGATTTCCTACTTGAACATGATTAGAACATGGCTGGTCTTTATGTTCTATTTCAATTACTTGGGACTTAGTAGTCCCAACAGTCCCAATACCATCATCCTCGGACGCCCTAATTTTTGATAAAGCTATCATAGCTTTCTCATCAAAGGTCACATCTCTGCTGATCACGAACTTAGAATCTTCTTTACACCAAAGGCGATAGCCTTTTACGCTCTTTGCATACCCCAAGAATATTGCCTTCTTGGCCCTTGCGTCAAGCTTTCCCTCATTGACGTGTAGTAGATAGTATATCCGAAAATTTTGAGCCTATCATAATCTGTATGCTCCCCTGACCATACCCGATATGGTATATCACCATCCAATGTCGAATGTGGAGACAGATTCACTACGTAGCAAGCTGTAGCAACCACTTCTGCCCACCATTCTTTACTCAAACCATCATATGATCACATACTTATTGCTTTCTCCCATAATGTACAGTTTAGTCTCTCTGCAACTCAATTCTGTTGTGGTATAGATCTGACTGTCCAGTATCGAGCAATACCCTCCTGACCACAAAACTTCTTGAAAGCACCATCTGTATACTCTGTATCGTTATAGATCTCAGTGTCTTCAGTTTCCTGCTTATTCTGTTCTCAACCATTACCTTCCACTTCTTGAATGTTTCAAATACCTCATTCTTATGTTTATGAAAATAAATCCAAGCATACCTAGAATGATCATCTATGAACGAGACAAAATACTTGGAACCGCCCTTGGAAATTATCGGAGCCGGACCCTAGACATTTATGTGCACATAGTCTAATATACTTCTGCTCTTGTGATTGCTTTTCAAGATTTGGACCCTATACGTCTTCCCGTACACACAATCCTCGTAAAAGTCCATGCAAGATTTCTTCATATTCTTCAACAAACCTTCTTTACCAAGCAGATTTATACCTTTCTCTGACATATGCCTAAGCCGCCTATGCCATAACCGAGTGTGCTCGCATGGGTCTCTATCACTTTCTTCAGTTCCAACCGCTACATTTCCTATTACCATCGTACCCGAGAGGGTATATAGGTTACCGTGACGAACACCCTTCATCACTACTAGGGAACCTCGAACAACCTTCTTTACTCTGTTCTCTGTTACTATCTTACAACCACTAGAGTCTAAAGCACCAACTTTCTTCCGCAAGTCGGGAACGTGCCTTACATCCATCAGGGTTCTGACCACTCCATCATGCATCTTGATTTTAATATCGTCAAGCCCCACCATTTTACAAGCATGGTTATTCCTCATCAATATGGTTCTACCATCAATGCTTCTGTAGGTAGTAAACCACTTCCTATTTGGGCACATATGGTAAGAGCAAACCGAATCAAGAATCCACTTCCTGGAGATATCTTCACCACCCGTAACGACATATCATTCTTTATCGTTTCCTTTCTTCGAGACGTAACTTGCCTCTTCCTTGCCTTCTCTTCTCTCAGTTTTGTTGTTGTTCTTCTTCCCACCTACTCTCTTGTTAGGACAGTAAATTTTGAAATGCCCTTGCTCACTGCATTTGGAACACGGTCTTCCCGCAAAAAGTCTTGATTTCGATCTAGACTTTCCTCCCTTGTATTTTCGTCGCTTATTGCCCCTTTCCCTAACAAGCAATCCTTGTGCTTTCTCCTTGTTATCACTAGTGGTCATATCACTAGTTACAATTTTCCAAAGAACATCCGTCAGAAGCGTCGTTCTAGTATCATTCATTTTTAAATTATCTCCTACAAGCATCAATGTATGTACCAGGTTCTCATAAGACTTTGGTAAAGAAAGAAGTAGCAGAAGTGATTGATCCTTATCTTCTACTGTCACATCAATGTCCTTCAAATCCGATATGATACTATCGAGCTTGTTGTTGTACTCCCAGATTGATGAGCTTTCCTCCATCTTGCAAGTATACAACTTGGATTTTAAGTAGATCCGATTTGTTAGACTCTTCGTCATGAAGGTCCTCTCTAACTTTGACCACACACCCGTAACCGTTTTCTCTCCATCCACCAAGAAAGCAACATCCCTCTCAAGGCATAGGATAATCGACGCTCGTGCTTCGAGATCTAACTCTTCTTAATCCTCATCTGACATATCTTTGTGCTTCTTTTCTCTTCCCGCCAAAGCCTTGTGTAATTTCTGCGAAATCAATAAATTTTTCACCTGCATCCTCCAATCGGAAAAATTATTCTTCCTATTGAACTTTCCGATCTCATATTTTCTCACTTTAACTGTTTTACTTGTAGATGTCATTCTCCGCTTGTTTTAGTAAACCGTTTTTCTCAGGAATTTCAACAAATACCTTGGGTACACCACACAATACCCAAAACACCACCTCAAATTGGAAGCTTTACCACCGCCAATCTAATCAAGGGGCTCTGATACCAATTGTTGGGGGTAGAGTCACGCCCTCACGCCGCGAAAGCGATATAACCCAAGATAGAGCCCTGACTCTTGTTTTCACAAAAGCTCAAGCTAACCTCTATATTCCCGTTTTACTAAGGAAATAAGAACATAAGTAATATATCTCAACAATGTGAGATATACACTCTTCTCAATATTAGATCTAGGTTTGAATATCGACGAAACCAACAAGCAATAGCCAACACCCAGAAAACAGTAAAGACACGAGATTTGCATTGTTCAAAAAACTTGCCTACGTCCACGGGGAGGGGTGAAGGGAGATTCCACTATGAAGGGGAACATCGACGACTTGTACAACCCACAAGCTCGTCCCAAAGACGAAGCTTTGATTTTTACCCAAAAGAAATTGACATCTCTCTTGTAAAATCTCTCAAAAGCTCTCTCTTTTTCTCTCCTCAATATCTCATCTTTTTAGATCTGAAAAACTCTCTTTCGTAGCCGTCAAAACTCTCTATTTCCTCCTCTAAACCCTAGAAAAGAACATGTTCTATTTATACCCAAATCCAAAAAAAAATCGGATCTAAAAACAGACCCGTGCTTGCAGTGCTCCCGCTGGACTCCTCCGAGACGCCTTCTCTTTGTGGGCCTTCTCTTCAAGGTCTTTTCCCTCAATTAAATTAGAATTTAAAAAAAAAACCACCCATTAACTTGAGACTAAAACAAATGACATCTCAATCTAGTGGAGAAATAATGTTGTGGAGGAGTTCAAATGTGGGGGCTCATAAATGATAATTAACCATTCCATAGTACCAAAGGTACACGCAACTAATGTTGTTTTTAAACCATAGTCGTAACGAAAGACGAAGGTTATAGCTTTATTTTGTAACTTATTGCTTTGTTCGGTATTTGGCGTGTATATATGATAAAATCCATCCTTATCTTCTACTATCACATCAATGTCCTTCAAATCCGATATGATACTATCGAGCTTGTTGTTGTACTCCCAGATTGATGAGCTTTCCTCCATCTTGCAAGTATACAATTTGGATTTTAAGTAGATCCGATTTGTTAGACTCTTCGTCATGAAGGTACTCTCTAACTTTGACCACACACCCGTAACTGTTTTCTCTCCATCCACCAAGAAAGCAACATCCCTCTCAAGGCATAG
>BQKN01067266.1:742809-753990 GCA_022839385.1 Asparagus kiusianus
TCTCTTCAAGGTCTTTTCCCTCAATTAAATTAGAATTTAAAAAAAAATCACCCATTAACTTGAGACTAAAACAGATGACATCTCAATCTAGTGGAGAAATAATGTTGTGGAGGAGTTCAAATGTGAGGGCTCATAAATGATAATTAACCGTTCCATAGTACCAAAGGTGTACGTACACGCAATTAATGTTATAGCTTTAACACCATAGTTGAAACGAAAGACGAAGGTTATAGCTTTATTTTGTAACTAATTATTGCTTTGTTCGGTATTTGGCGTGTATATATGATAAAATCCATCCTTTTCCACGTATTTTGTGATTAAGATGGGAAGATGGGCACCAGCGGTTCAAGATTATGAGATGCTGACCAAAGAACTACCAGGAGATGAGGAGGTGAGCAAGGCATTGGCAGAGGCCAAGTCAATGCTGCAGAAAAAAAGATGGGATGTTGTAAAGAGCACAACTCTCTCTTGATACGCCGTTGTATGTTGGTATGTGAATATTATTGCTCCTTAATTATGAGTCTTATTCGTATTTCTTTGTTCAATGAATTAAAAAGATTAGATCATCATTATATTTGTTAATTACATTTTTTATGTGCAGCAGTCGCGATTTAATTCAGGAAAATGTAGAAGGCGGGAATATATGCTTTTATTAGATGAAATTTATGCTACTGTCATAAAAAAATCCAAGTGAGAACGTACGATTGAAAAGTTAAATGATGTCCTCATTTCCATATTAATCCAGAGGGTAAAATTATAATTTTGCAAAGAGTAGTTATTTATTTCTTTTCTTTTTCAATATTACAATGTTCTACATTATTTCAATGTGATGAAATAAAATTGAAACCCCCATAATTTAAAAGTTAAATACATGTAATTTACAAAATTAAGGATATATACATATACATCTATGCCATTCTTTATACTGAAACATATAGAAAATAATGAGAACAATTTAATAATATTTTAAAAAAATAAAAAAAACTATAAGTTTTCGTATCACTTTCGTTTGCAAATGTTAAATTTCTAATCTAAAATAATGGTGGAAATCACTTTTATCCTCCAATAAATTTTGAATAGACTGCATATCCTCTCATATATCTCTGCATATGCATTTATATATTGATATGTTTTTCTTTGGCTAAATACCCATATTGGTATTTTAATTCCACCACATTTACCAAGAAGGTATTTTAATTAGGCAAACCTGCTTTAAGGCATTTTAATTGATTCAACTTACCAACAAGGCCCTTTTTCTCGCCGGCGACCAGTTTTCCGGTGAGAGCTCGTCACGCGCGTGGCACGTGATGACTTAAACTGTTTTTTAGCTGCTAATGTGGCACGGATTTTCTGACGTGACAGTGTTTAAAGGCGAGAATTAACACTCTAAAAATCCCAATTCACCCAAAATAGGACAGATCCGTGCCACATCAGCAGCTAAAAAACAGTTTTAAGTCATCACGTGCCACGCACGTGACGAGCTCTCGCCGGAAAACTGGTCGCCGACGAGAAAAATGGCCTTGTTGTTAAGTTGAATCAATTAAAACGACTTAAAGTAGGTTTGCCTAATTAAAATACATTCTTAGTAAATATGGTGGAATTAAAATACCAATATGAGTATTTTGCATTTTTTTTTCTTTTGACATGATTTGATAGGACTTCTTATTTTTATTTCTCATGACAGTGCCGCTTGATTTTTTTCCGCACATTGAGAGTTGATCTCTGAGAAATTGATGTTTTTGATGAAGCAACTCGGAGCTAAAAATTCCGTGAGATCTTACAAAGACTGTAACTGGAACAACTTTTTTTTTTTTCGCCCCCCATGCAAAAGACCAAATGGAATACATAATAATGTAAATGTTAATGTATTTTTTTTTTTTGGTAAAGAATTGTTATTAGATGTATCTGTCTGGTTCAAGTTTTGAAGGGATGCGACGGTTTGTACCAAACTTATACGTGGAAGCAACGCCTACGGAATGTATAGCAAAAAATGGTGATTTTTTATGAAGCCAACTTAATCCAAAGATACTTTCAACTTAGATATTTCAAATGTCTCAACACAATTATCCACAGCCACTGTTCATATAATCTAGTATGAGTCCACAGGGAACATGTACATCTATTTCCTAGGATTTAGATGGTAAATAACGTAAGATAGGAGGAATGGGAATCTTTGTGCTCTCTCCAAAACATCTCTCGGTATTTTTATTAACCCTTCTATATTCATTAGAAATTTAGAATCAGTTGAAGCAACAAATTGAATAAAATAATAATGCACAAACTGATTCAAATAACCAAATAAATATTCGAAAGGGTGAATTACACCAAATCCCAAAAAACTTTTAGTGTTTTGCAATAAATCGCCATACTTTCGAAATATCACTATACTCCCAATAATTTTTTGTAGAAAATCCTTAATATCATTTGGATAAATTATACTGAACCCTCAATATCTTTTGAATAAATTACACTAAATCTCCAATAATTTTTAAAATGTCTTTTTATGTTGTTGTTTTTCGATATAATTTATGGGGTTATTTGAAAATGTGGAAACTTTTTTTTTTGGCAATGTAAAAAGCTATTGGGGATTTTATAATTTTGAAAGTTAGTGGGGTTGGCTGCAAATTGTTGGAAGTTCTTGGGGATTTATTGTAATCTACCCTATTCGAAAACACTAGTTGTAGTAAATTTATGCTAAAAAGCAGAGTTTAAATAGTTCAAAGAATTAAACTATGAAAATATTAATTTCTCTAAAGACGAGGGCTCTTGTCAAATTTTAAAATTTAAATGAAAACATCAAAATTCTTTATTTCTTTACATCAAAAATGCATATAAATGAAACTATATAAAAATCTTTGTGATCGGTTAAGTGACCAAAATCAATATACAGGAATATTTTGAATTGGTTAAGTGAGGAAAAACCAACATAAAGAACTAAATAAATATTCAAAAGGGTAAATTACACTAAACCTAAAAGAACTTTCACTCTTTTGCAATAAATCCCAACGCTTTCAAAATCACACTAAACCCCCCAATAAATTGGATAGTTTCTTTCTCATCATTTTCTTGACACAAGTATTCAGCTAGTAACAAGGTATGTTGTTCTGCAGGAATATCTTAACAAACTATTCTATTTTCCGATTAAAATCTTAACAAACATTTCTATTTTGTAAGCCAAAACACCTCACTATTAGAACATTCTGTGAACTCGTGGATTAGTGGGCCACTCCCACATGAGTAGCTGCAAGGCACGGAGGAAAACGCGAAGAGAATAAAAATAAGCTCCTGGCCCACCCGAAGTTGCAGCGAGCGGTTCCTGGACGAGGTGATGGCCCACCCAAGTTTGATCTTTATAAAACCCAACGTGTTTTCCCTAGGTTTGCGTGCAAGTGAGGTGCAAGGAGCTTTGGTTTTCTTTTTTTGGCGGCTGCAGGCTTGCAAAAACAGAAGAAAGAAAAAGCGTGCAGTCCTTTTTGTGCTTTTGTAGAGAGATATTGTGAGGGATTTGAGAGTTTGTTTGAGGGTTTAGGTTGTGAGTGATTGTAAACCCTAGTTGTATCTCTCCCCCTCTAATAGTAGATCTCCCCCGGACCCCCTCCTTGCCCCGTGGACGTAGGCAGTTTGCCGAACCACGTAAAAATTAGTTGTTTGAGTTTGTGACCATTGTAATAGTTTTTAGAATCCCTCGACAGGTCAGTCCTAGAACTGATGAGAGGAAGAGCCGATATCTCACTTTGTTGAGATATCCGCTTCAGATTCTTGTTTCCTTGGTGAGACGGGAATTCTTATTGATCTTTCTCTCTTATTGTGCACCAGAAACTCTGTCGAAATTTTCGCTGCGCACAACAAGTGGAATCAGAGCTCGGGCTACGTTTGGGCTATTTGGAGGAGTAGATCAATTTGGAGGCTCGTCAAGGGCTTCGTTTGGTGATAAATGTGGGATTTTTTTGGTAAAGACTCTATCTTTTCAGTTTTGGATCTATTCTTCGTTGGTGCGTAAGATGTCGGGGAAAGAAGGTGCTTCGGGTGTCGAGGGTGGTGCTTCTGGCGCGAAGACAATTCAGAGTTTGAATATCCACTCTATGAAGATAGATGTGGAAAAGTTTAATGGCACAAACAACTTTGGATTATGGAGATGCGAGGTTTTGGATGCGCTGAACGCGCAGAATTTGGAGGATACATTAGAGTTAGATGGCAAGCCAGATGAGATTGAAGAGAAGGTTTGGAAGAAAATGAATCGAACGGCGTGTGGTGTGATTAGGTCTTGTTTGACTCAAGATCTAAAATATGATGTGATGAATGAGACTTCTGCAAAGAAGATTTGGGAGATTCTGGAAAGCAAGTATCTGACAAAGAGTGTTGAGAACCGCTTGCATTTGAAGAGGAGACTTTATCGTTTCCAGTTGAAGAAGGGAACTTCAATTAGAGATCACATGAACACCTACACAAAGCTTCTTGCGGATTTGGCGAATGTGGATGTCATTATTGAAGATGAGGACAAGGCGTTGCTGTTGTTGAGTTCCTTGCCCGACGAGGAATATAAGACCTTCGTCCTTACTCTGATTAATGGGAAGGCGTCCCTTTCATATAGTGAGGTCACTGCTGCACTGGTGAATTATCAGCTTCGGAAGAAGGATAAGGAGACTTCGACTGAGTCGGTAGCAGAGGCGTTGGTCGCAAGAGGGAAGAATCCGAACCGGAAGAATTGGAAGTCACAGTCTAGAGTAGGACATCCTACAATTGGAAAAGATCAGTATGCTTGGTGCAAGAAGACTGGTCATTGGAAGAAAGACTGCCCAAAGTTCGACGAATGGATGAAGAATAAGCAGAAGGGAAAAGGGAAGCAACCATCATCAGAAGCAAATATCGTATCGGATGGTAATATTTCTGACTCTTCTATTTATTCGCTTTCTATCAGTCCGAAAGATAGCTATTCGGAGGAATCCGAGTGGATGTTGGATAGTGGTGCGACCTATCATGTGTGCCCTAGAAGGAAATGGTTCTCCAGTTTTGAGAAGCTAGTGGATAGTGGTGTGGTGTACATGGCTGATAACCGTGCATGCCAGATCCTTAGGATAGGAAGAATTCGCATAAAAATGTTTGACGGGACTGTTAGGGAGCTAAATGATGTGAGATATGTTCCTTCTTTGAGGAAGAACTTGATCTCGATTGGAGCTTTGGTTGGAGAGGGTCTGAAGGTTCGTGTTGAGGACATGGTTCTCGAGATCGTGGAAGACTCTCGGATTGTGATGAAGGGCGTCAGGAGGAATAACATGTATTACTTGACTGGAGGTATAGTGGCAGGTGGAGAGCTGACGACTTCTGTTGATTCGACTAGACTGCGGCATTTGGGGCTTGGCCATTCCAGTATTGATTACTCGCATAGATTGAAAGAGGGTGTAAAGACCTGCAATTTAAAGTCCAGTGAACATGTTGATGTGAGCAAGAAGACCGAGGTGAAGTGTGGCACCTCTATTCACCGTGCTAAGGGTCGTTCTAGAGGAGTTCACGTGGATGTTTGGGGGCCTTCCAAGGGGGCATCATTGGGAGGTAATAGAAGTTTGGTTTCCTTTGTTGGTGGCTGTTCTAGACGTGTTTGGATTGCAACCAAATCCCCTTTGGAGAAAGTCCTAGTAGTATCCAACAGATTGAAGAAGTGTGTAATAGATAGAAAGGTGAAGGTACTCCATTCTGGTGGGAGGTACAAGATGGACCTATTTCTGTATTGGAGCTGAGCTCACGGCATTTCGAGACACTTCGTTGGAAAGGAAATCTTGGGGTAGCTAGATAGGGTGGTAAATTTGGAGAACCGTACCTTACTGGAGGAGGATCGGTGTTTGTGGTCGAGCAATGGTTTGCAGAAGAGTTTCTGGACTGAGGCTTCGACATATTTGGGTCATCCTATTATAGAATTGTCAACTGCTGTGATTGGAGGTAAAACTTCATTAGAAGATAGGTCTGCTAGTGTCACTTTGGTTGAGGCTTCGATGAGGGAGCTAATTGACTCTCAGCAGGTGGAGAGTTTTGGACAGACCTTAGAGGTATCGCAGCGGGTGGAGACTGATGCTACTCCACATTAGGTAGGGATTTTCTCACATACTCCAGGTCATTCTGCATTGGTTGGAATTCTAGCTGAGGTGACACAGCGTGGAAGTCATTTGGATTCGGATGCAGATGATGAGTTGGGTTTTGACTCGAGTGCAGCTGATAGATGCAGTTTGGATATGACCATTGGTTCACCTCAGGTGGAGGTATTTGAGACCATTAGAGGTGCTATCAGCCGCAGAGTTGATGATATTGGAGAAGGGTTGCGAACTCTTCTATTGGATTGAGGTCATTTGCGGCCATTTGGGTGAACTACGTTCGGCTTGATTCCTTGGGCAAGAGGATACGTAGGCAGTCTTTATGATGCAGTCGGGTTTGGATTAGTTGATGGGGGTGAGATCGATTTGGTGAGTTGATACCGATATTTGATGTAGTCGGTGTAGGCTCAGTTTGATTTGGTGAGTAGACACTATTTGGTTTGGGTTGAGTGTTCGCACTCCCGTTTAGGTCTCGACCTGTTGTGGATGGAGTCCGTTGCCATGGCGTACTGGACGCAACAAGTGAGGCATTTGGTTTGGTTGGTGTCGGCTCAGTTTTGGGAAAACTTCACCGAGGTGGAGAATTGTGAACTCGTGGATTAGTGGGCCACTCCCACGTGAGTAGCTGCAAGGCACGGAGGAAAACGCGAAGAGAATAAAAATAAGCTCCTGGCCCACCCGAAGTTGCAGCGAGCGGTTCCTGGACGAGGTGATGGCCCACCCAAGTTTGATCTTTATAAAACCCAACGTGTTTTCCCTAGGTTTGCGTGCAAGTGAGGTGCAAGGAGCTTTGGTTTTCTTTTTTTGGCGGCTGCAGGCTTGCAAAAACAGAAGAAAGAAAAAGTGTGCAGTCCTTTTTGTGCTTTTGTAGAGAGATATTGTGAGGGATTTGAGAGTTTGTTTGAGGGTTTAGGTTGTGAGTGATTGTAAACCCTAGTTGTATCTCTCCCCCTCTAATAGTAGATCTCCCCCCTCCTTGCCCCGTGGACGTAGGCAGTTTGCCGAACCACGTAAAAATTAGTTGTTTGAGTTTGTGACCATTGTAATAGTTTTTAGGATCCCTCGACAGGTCAGTCCTAGAACTGATGAGAGGAAGAGCCGATATCTTACTTTGTTGAGATATCCGCTTCAGATTCTTGTTTCCTTGGTGAGACGGGAATTCTTATTGATCTTTCTCTCTTATTGTGCACCAGAAACTCTGCCGAAATTTTCGCTGCGCACAACACATTCTTCGTGCAGAATATTGTTCATCCAATATCTCTTGTTTGATTGATAACAAACTCTTATTTGCTAATAATATGTTTGTGAGATGACATATTTTAAGTATAAACATGTACGAAGAAATTGCGGTTCAAAATAATGCAAAAATGAACACGAATGTTGATTTTAGCCTTTGAACCATCGATGGTCAAGAGGCACTATCGATGATCAAGCAAGTCATCGATGTACTATATGAAAGAATCGGAGAAAATAGAAACTAGAAATCGGATTATCGATGATCTATAGTCGACCATCTTGCAAAGACCATTGATGGACTACCGTCAAGAATCGGATAAATTCAAAAACCATACTTGTACAATTAATCAATAGACTACAGCTAATCATTAATGAACATCAATGGACCATTGATGATCGTGATCCAACATCAATTATTCTGACACGTTTTGGCAAATTTTCAGATTTATTCTTAACCATTCATTGATTGATTTGATCTCCTATTGGAACGCTGATTAGAATATCTATTTCTTACTCTTTTAAAGTCTATATAAGAGGGGTTGGAGATCATTTTTGAAGTAGAGACAACAAGAAGAGAGAGGGGCAATTTGCATAAAAAGGAGAAGTCTTTCTCTAGGGGTTGAGATCGAGAGAAAGAGTTGATCTAATCCCCTAAGCCTCATTCAACTTCTTCTCCATGCGCTTTTCATCGAAATTTCATTGAGAGAGAAGGAGTGCCCTCCGCCTACAACGCTACAACACTTCTTCACAAATCTTCATCTACATTGATTAGGAGAACGGTTTAATGAAGAGCGGTAAGATTGTTTTTTTTTGTTCATTATTTATTTTTAGTTAGTTATTTCAAACTTGTAAGTTTGACGATGTACTCAAGTCGGGATAATTGGGGTTGGTGTACTCAAGCCATATAGTTGAGTGTTTGGCTAGCTGGGGCTAGATTTCTTCTGGTCATTGTGAAGAGTTAGATTAGACGACTAGTTTCGGGTAGATTCTAGGGTGTGGTTTTTAAAGCCTACCAAATCGAGTTGTGATTTGGGTGAACTCTGGTCATAGTGATGAATGCTATTCACGAGAAGGAAGAGTGCACGTGGGATTTTGATCCGAACCACTATAAAAATCTCGTATGTTACCGTGTTAGTTTGCTTTTAGTTTTTCGCTTATCATATTTCCGTTGTTTATTCTAAGTTAGTTAAAAAATTATAACAATATAATTCACCCCCGCCTCTAAACTTGCGTCCCAGTTCCAACACTCAGATGTTGGTACGCTCACACTCTACCATTATTGACAACAATCCACGCAAATTGTGCAAGCGCTAGCTTGCATGTGATTATATGAATCATGGATGTATGTATATATATTAAGTTGTGTAACAGTTCCTAGCTGGGGAAATAATGCATCTCTTTTTCGGGCCACCATAATTTATATACTCTTGTGCAATAAATTAGAGATACGATTTAAACCTTAATTTTCTTAGAAATAGATGTTTATCTACCGTTTTTAAAATACTAGTTCACTCAAGCATCTCATCTTTAGAATTAATTCGCACTCCACTGTTTCATGAACTTTATACTTCTCCATTTCTTGAAATAAACTAAATGTTACTTTACTGAACTAAGATGTATTGTTTTTTTTGTAATGGTTAGAGTCATGGAGTTCATACTTCCATTTCCACAGCTTTCATGTTTCCTTCACATGTAACCTGTGCTAAGAGGTATGTATGTACGCTGTCAGTTTGAATTCATTAAATGAAAATTAAATTAAAAATACCAGACACAAAGAAATACAAAAGAAACTACAAAATCTATACATAAATTACAAATAAACGCACAAAGTCCTAGCAAAGAAGCAAAATGGCAAACCCAAATTAATCAAAAACTCAAAAAATTCTTAAAATTTTGTAATAACATTGCCCAGGCTTCGAGGGGCCCGACCCCATATTGTTTGGTCGGGCCGTCGTGGTCCGGTAAGGTTCTTGTGACAGTGGTGGGCCGACTTTCGGCTGACGATGATGGTGAGGAACCCAATGTGAGAACCCACAGTCGGATTCGGGAGCAGTTGGACTGAGTTTTAAAGATTCACCTGTTGTAAATTTTTCATTTCCTGTTTTAAATTTTTGAGGTTTGGTTTCGAGATTGAAGAAGAGACGTGTTTATATTTTTCTCCAATCATACATATTTCATACCATCAATTGATTATGACTAGCAAAAATAAATCAAGTAATTTGTAATTTTTTTCTAGTGTCTTTTAGTATATAACTCAAATCCGCCGTATTTGCAAGTTTAGCATAAAATTCGATGATTTGCTAATATACCTTTAATCTTCCGCATTGATTTTTTCAGCCCCTCTCATCTTTGAAAAAAAAATTGTAATACTTTATATTGGCGTGTAAGATGGTCTGTTGGATGATCTTATACTTTGTTAACAATATTGTAACATCGGTTCTTCTTCTAGTTGTTCTTCTGATCTTGTTAGCATCCTCCTGACGTTAATATCAAACAAAGTCCCAATTACCTTTCAAATTGGTGAAATATCATATATTCAGATTGTTAAATTTTGATTTTTCATTCTTTTTTAACATTTAACACGTTAGGAGTGAACCCTATGATTCTATCAAAAGCCTAGGTGAAATTGTTGCCCGTTAGAGCTAAGAACTGGTTATAGCAAGCTCATTTAATTTTAACTCCGTTCCATCGACACGGCTGCAAAAATTCAGCATGGTAGGGGTTGCTAATTTCCCTCCAAATTTGAAAGAAAGAATTTTCTAAAATAAAAAAAAAATCTAAGTTGGAAAAAAACAAATCTTTTTACAATTACAAATCAAATTTTATTGTCTCTAAAAATGTGGAAGTATGCCGTCGTGGGAGGGAGACTGCCGAAGAACTCTGCAACAGCCGATCTCCCCTCCACAGGTCGTATATTGTGTTTCTCTTGACATTTCTCTTTTAATATGCAGTTATAATTATAAATTAGTGAAATTAATTAATATCATTAGGCATATATTAATCACGCTTCATAAAACAGTTCATAAAAAAAGTGGAGATGGGGACATTTTACAACTAAGGGCATTTAGAGTTATAATTATAAGAAAAGATCTAGATGGAGGCTATATTTTCTATTAGGTGCTATTTGGTTCGTTTCCCATGTATTGGGAAACAAAACTCCATGTAAAGAAATCCAAGTTTTGTGTTTTTCAAACTTTTTCAAGAAATAGATTGTTTGGGTTTGGTTCATACATAAAACATGGTGGGAAACTAATGTATACACTTTTCTTGTGTTTGATTGGTATAAAAAAAAAAAAAATCTTTTGTTGATTAGACACTTTCCAATTTTTTTGTGTTTGATTGGTATTGAAGTGTGTAGAAAAAAGTGTATATGGTCACCATGATAAGTTTACCACTCACTAAAGATAAATTTATTTGTGATCGTTATAGAAGTTAATCTTACCAAAATAAAAGTACAAATAAAACATGAAAATCAGTAAATAACCGAATTCATCATAAATATCTCATTGACATAAAAAATCATATGAAACACGTAATAACATGATTATCGTAACTGTTATGAACTACGTACCTGATTTGACATGAAAAATACCTATTTTACATGAAAAATCACACGAAACCTATAATAACATGATTATTCATAATTTTATGAAATACGTACCTGAATTAGCGAAAAATTCTTATGAAACCTATAAAAACCTATAAACAACCTGATTAGTCATAAATATGTATATGACATGGAAAATCGCATCAAACCTAAAAATACCAAAAAAAGCCCCTTTGTCACGCCCCGCTTCCCAAAATACCGGGAATTAGAACGTGAACAAACCTGCGACGTATTAGACTGAGGAGAAATAAGTAC
>BQKN01067266.1:754090-771088 GCA_022839385.1 Asparagus kiusianus
ATATATATATATATATATGATATGGAAAATCGTATCAAACCTAGAAATACCAAACATGTAGATAATTAAGACTGAGTAGTTGAGTCAACTACAAGAAACAAAATCAGTTAGGTTTCAAAACCATGAGCGCTTCAAAACAATGGGCAAAACGAGCAGAAAATTTACCGATCCAAATAAATATTGTCAGATTCAACATCCAACCACCAAGTAAACATACCAATCCATATACATCTATAAAATGTAATGTTTGCATACCAAATGCTAACCAGGAAAATATATGAGTAAGAAAAGTAAAGATATTGGTGAACTTCATCCACACCATCATCAAATGTAAGAATATTTAAAAATTTTGTGATAAAAAATAGAGCTGTTTATTTTAATTTTAATTTACTATATTTTTTATCAGCGTGGAAGGATTACTAAACCTAAACAAACCTTTAAAGAATGGATTGTCAATATGGATGCAAGCGAGTGCAAGATGAGATGTGGGATATCATGGAATTAACAGAAATTATGCTAAAAGCTAATGCTATAAAAGTTATAGACCGAAATGGAAACTGAAAGTGTCCTTACTACGAAGATATACCCAACAGGAACTGGAACGAAAATCAACTCCTAACACACGCGCATCAAGTTGGCTACAATGAAACTGTTGCCAAGCTGAGTAAGAATTGTATTGGTGAGCATCGTGGACTAGAAAACTATTTACAATTGCTAAAATAAAAGCAATGACATGTACTATTTTTTTATTATCGTGTACTACTATTCTATTTTATGCATGTTAAAATTTGAATGAACTTTATGACTAAAAATCATGTGAACATATTTGTTGATATCACATAAAATATACTAGCCACATGTTTATGAACTTTATGGCTGAGTGCTCAGAACCTAGTCAACATCATCATTATTATCTCTCCCACTTAATAATGTGCTATCAGTCATTACTAATTCAATAGAGAGAGTTAGATACAATACAATTTGTAAAATAAGCAAAGCATGAATACAAGAATGAAAAGAAAAACATAATAAATGGAAAAGGCAAAACATAGAGTTAAAGAGTGCATTCATGATTATAAATAGTACAATATATATGAAAATTAAGTCTCAGTGGTTACACCATGAATATACTTACGACAGTAGTCAACCCACATCGCCCAGGCAACATCATCCCTAAGAGTCTTCCACTCATTTCTTGATTCAGTTTGCTCTCTTTGGGTTTGAGTTTTAGTAAAATCAATTAAATTATTGTCATTCTCATTTGTCGCCTCATTATCAATATCTTCATTAAAGTCGGACTCATTGAGTAGTTCATCACTTGGATCAACAGTTGCAATGAAATTATGAAGTATCATGCATGCTAAAACGATATCTACTTTTGTAGGAAAAGGGTAATGTGGCTTAGTAGAAAAAATTTTAAAATGATTATTCAATGTGCCAAATGCAGATTCAATCTTAAACCTCAAAGAAGAATGTCTTAGATTGAATAATTCTCTTCTATTCTTAGGTGCTTTACCCGGATGTTCTTTCAATTTATAACGAACACCTCAGTATGGAGAGATAAAACCTAGCATTGTGGGGTACCCAGCATCACACAAATAATATTTACCTACAATTTTATTAAGAAATTTGTTAAGGAAGTCAAGTTTGCATATTAAAATCAAAAGTTAAAATTTTAAATAATTACTATCATAGACTCTCAATCCATGTGGTGTGGTCTAGATAATGCACCCTCGAGAATCCTATAACCATTTGCAGACCCCTCCTAACCTGCTAAAACATAAGTGGACAACTTGTTTGGGGTGCAAGCTGCAAGCACATTCTGCGTAACACCTTTGCGGCCTCTAAATCATGCAACAAGATTAATCAGCAGCATTATGTCAACATGAGTCACATCTATTATATCAATGCAATCCGATAATAGGTGTATCATATTAAATTAACATTTATTTTCATTGAATCTATATATAATCGTGCTTGAAGTGTAGATATACCTTGAAATAAGGGTAGCATAGTGGGTTGTTAATGATCTCTTGGAGAACGTCATTGGGAGCTTGTCTCATGTAGCGTCCATGCAGGCAAATAATTGCTAGTAATACCTTGTTAAAATATCTACTTACTGTCTCCTCTGATCTTATAAAATGAGACCTCATAATGCGGTTTTTAGATTTATGACCCAAAATGTTTAGTGTCACGATAAGCTATTCTTCTACTGTTACATTCCTTGAGTTTTTAGGAACTTATTGTTCCTCATTATATTTGCTAGTTTAACAAAAGCACAACTCTGTATTCTAATATAGTTTATACAACTATTACTAAAACCATTATAAATATGCTCTATGTCTTCAATTCTAGCATTTCCTTGTGTTTGGTAGGAAAATTGAAAGAAGAAAATGGAGAATTGAATTTGTGTTATTCTCTCTGTCAGACTCAGAAAAAGAATTGATTATAATTCTCTCAATGCAATCTCTCTCTAACAACTCAGAAAAAGAAATTAAAATCTTCTTGTATCGGATTCCTGATTTACAAAAGAGAAAAAGAATCGACGGAGATCATTCCCTTTGTTTAACCTGGGTTATTCACGGTAGCGATGAGATGCCTCCCTAGAAACTCGTGTTGAGTTTGCTTCTCGTTGATGACCCGACCGTCTCACTTCACTGGAACGATTGATGAAACTTGCGAGACAAGTTAGTTAGAACTCTTTACGAGTTTATGAATTCGGTGCGAATTTAAACTCTGTGAAAGAGTTGATTTGAACCGAAAATTCAGTTAATAAGCCAAGTATGAAGAAAGCTCCTATTGTCGAAGAATGATCTGAGATCTCCAAGGACAAATACTGATCTCCCTTCAAGATGATCTGCCAAAAAATCTCTTCTTTGCTGCCGAAAGGAGGACGAATTGGAGATCCCGAACTCAGTTGAGTTTCCCACTATTTATAGGTTAAGGGGTGTAACCGCCCCCTTAAATCTCTCCTTAATGAGGGTTTAATGGGTTGTAACCGCCCCCATAAATCTCTCCATGATAAGGTGGTGATCCCCTCAAATCGTGGGGAGAAAACGGTTTCTGGAACCGTTCAACTCGTGTTTGAATGAGTCAAACGTAGAATTTACATTCTGGGCATGAACTCTACGTTCTGGACCAGGGATGCAGAGTTGGGCTCTGTATTTGTGCCTGCAAACGCACGAATTCTGCGTTCTGGACCTGGGACGCAGAGTTGGGCCCTGCATTTGAGTCAAGAACGCAGCTACGAACTCTGCATTTTGAGTCTGGAACACAGCCATGAACTCTGCGTTTCGAGTCCACGAACTCTGCGTTTTGTCATTAGGACGCAGAGATGAACTCTACGTTTTTTGAGTCCACGAACTCTGCGTTTTTTCGTTGGAACGCAGAGATGAACTCTGCGTTTTGACTCGGAAATGCAAAGGCGAACCTCATGCGGGCTTGACGAGCTTCAGGCTAAGTCCAATGTTTAAGCGAAGTACGGTCTTGGCAGACGAACTTCAGAACATAACTTGATGCGAAGAACATGTCATAACTTTCAAACCGTAAGTCAGAATTGGATGAATAATATATATGAAAATTAACTATCTCGATGAGACAGAGCTGACCAAACCAACCCTAAGGGTTAGGTTTGCTCCCGTCCATTTCACCAAATTCCTTACGGTTTGAGAGATATTTGCGTTTTGATTTAAAGAGACCATCAATTTGTAGTCTCTTTTGCTAGAGTGTTGCAAAGATCGTCATCTTATAACCTTCGACTTGGCTCCTTGAAAATATGAGAGTCATCAGAGTGTAACTCCCGATGTTGATTGTGAAGGTTGTTGAATTAGAGCTTTCATCGGTTGTTGTGAAGGTCATCAGATTGTGACTTTCATCGATCTACGTGAAATTTTTTAAATTGTAGCCTTCTGGAAGCCGTCAATTTGTAACTTCCATCATTGGTGTTTGATGGAGATCAGCTATCTGTAGTAATTTTTAGACAGCCTACACCTTATTTTATTTTTTTTCTCACTTGGACCACTACGAAATGAGTTTAAAATCCAAGATAGGTAAAATACCACAGTCATATGTAGGTCATTAAGATTTTTTGAGCGAGCTTCAATTACACTAAAAAGGATTAAACTCATCTCTGTAACTATCCAACATATCAATCCTTACCAAAAAATGATTAAACTTCAAATAATTCCTTAAAATTTACTCAAAAATAAGTGCACAACTCTAAAAACATAATATCATAAGAACATGAAAATTTTAGAATAATTCTAAAAAAATGAAACATCCAAATTTCATCATGATATTTCTAAAAATTACAAAAATCATACCTTAGATTGCCTTTTTAGCAAGATCCAGTAAAAATACAAAATTTTCCCAATAAAGGCGCTGCCTTTTAGCAAGATCCAGCAAAAATACAAATTTGAGGAACAAATACTTGATAAATCAAAAACTAAGCACAAAATCAACTCTTCAGAACTGCCGTAGGCACCAGAGAGGAACCGAGGTGCGAAGAGTGAAAAAAATAAGGAAAACGGTAGTAACCCTAGCCATCAACAAGTAGGGGTTGTAGGCGTATAAAACTGCTTATAGGTCCCTTAACACAGCTCGACACGGTGATTCGATAAACCAACGAACCATCGGACAATATATCCAAGCATGATCGTTAGACCACAGCACCGAAGCTAAGAGAAGATGATGAATGTCACTATCCAAGTTATAGAAACTTGATTGACGTCGACGAACGCCTAAAGTGGATCGATGAACTACGTGGAGTAACGAAATTTCAGAATAACAAGGATACGAACTGATCGGGAACCTCATGTCGTTCACAAGCGGTGAAATACCCTTCGTGTCTCATTTATTCCACAGATGATCTAATTATTGGATCTTATAGAACTCCTCGTCGGCTTTCCAACGCACTTTGAATTGCTCAAATCCGAGTTCGGATGAAAAAGTTACGGCGGAAACGGACAAATATGCAAAACGGAACGTCTCAGCCTGAGTTGAGACACCCAAAGGTGTCTCGGACCTTGTGGAGCTGTTTTGACCATGATACGATTTGAATCTGAAGACACTCAAAATATAAAGGTTATAGATCTCTTTGTCAGCTTTCCAATGCATCTTGGATCAGGTCATTTGGAAATCATATGAGAAAGTTATGATCAAAATCCCCGAGATACTCACAAGTGTCTCGGCCTGGCCGAGCCACCTGGCCGAGCCACCCAAAGGTGTCTCGGACCTTGTGGAGCTGTTTTGACCATGATTCGATTTGAATATGAAGAAAATCAACATGAAAGTTATAGATCTCTTTGTCAGATTTCCAATTCATCTTGGATCATGTCATTTGGAGATCATATGAGAAAGTTATGATCAAAATACCGGAGACACTCACAAGTGTCTCGGCCTGGCCGAGCCACCCAAAGGTGTCTCAGACCTTGTGGAGCTGTTTTGACCATGATCCTATTTGAATATGAAGAAACTCAAAACATGAAAGTTGTAGATCTCTTTGTCAGCTTTCCAATGCATCTTGGATCAGGTCATTTGGAGATCATATGAGAAGGTTATGATCAAAATACCCGAGATACTCACAAGTGTCTCGGCCTGACCGAGCCACCTGGCCGAGCCACCCAAAGGTATCTCGGACCTTGTAAAGCTGTTTTGACCATGATTCGATTTGAATCTGAAGAAACTCAAAACATAAAAGTTGTAGATCTCTTTATCAGCTTTCCAATGCATCTTGGATCAGGTCATTTGGAGATCATATGAGAAAGTTATGATCAAAATACCCGAGACACTCACAAGTGTCTCGGCCTGGCCGAGCCACCCAGATCTGGGCCCAGATCTGAGCCCAGATCTGCATTGAAATGCCTATAAATAGACCCCTAGGCTCATTGTTTTAGAGGGGGGATTTTTTGGAGGAAAAACTCTGCTGGATTGAAGGCTCAAGACTAAAAAAGATTGAGGCTTTAGAACTTTGAAGGGGGAGACTTTTCAGATCTGGTTCTTGGCGATCATCCACACCAAATAAGGCAGGAGTTCGAGGGAGATCGGATCTGAGATTAACACGGTCATCCTCCGGATCAAAACTTGGTTTTTGATCCTGAAAAGAGTATCGATTTCGCTTGGTCGATTTCGATTACTTAGGGCTATTATTTCCTTGGTGAAATAATACCCCCGGCTGTTATTTCCTTGGTGAAATAACACCAGTCATACCGTGTAGATCCGACTGGATCAAGATCGCGCGGTGGTCCACGGATTAACCCCGGCGCAGGCGAAGAACCCACACAAGCAAGAGACCGCAAAACATGATCTTGCGATTTGTTCCACAAAAAAGGAAAGTTATAATCTTTTTAGATTTTTCTTTGATTTTGTTGTAACCGGATCTTATAAAAAGACCGGATCTTTTGTAACCGATAAACAGTTGCTCAAGGAAATAATAACTTTAATAAAAACAACAATTTTTCCCGCGAACAATCTGGCGACCAAAGTGGGAGCCGCCGATCTCGCTGCCGAGATCGTTGCGTCGCATCCGCGGATCTTGATCCCGGTCAAGGAGGAGGTCGAGTATGAATTCGACCAACAAAAGTTCGAGGAGTATCTATCATCCTCATCCGGATCCACCTCCCCCCGCAAGTCCAAGAAGTCTCCGAAGTTCTCCTCCAGGAGAAAAGTCCGTTGGTACGAAGAAGTGCAGAATACCAACGAAGATCTCACTCCGATTGATGCCGAAGTTGCATCGGGTGAAGTTCCACCGACCTCCAACCAGGTCAGATCTGTTCTGGCCAATTCCTCCGTCGCTGAAGGCGTAGCGACTCTTTCAAAGAGAGCCCGCCAGAGGCGACGTCAACACCTGGCGCGACAATTCGCAAAGGTAATGGAGTCCACTGACGGAATCTGCTATAAGGCGGATCTGAAGAACAGAAGAGGCAAACAGCCTCAACAACCAATGAATGGCAGCTCCTCCAAGCCGCCAACGAATGAATGGATCCGTGTCAAATGGAATCGTTCGACACTTGAGGAGCGCATTCGCAAGCGCTGCGCACTGTCAGCGCAAGCACGGGCTCAAATCCAAGAAGCCCGCAGAAGACTGCAGAAGGAAGTGGCCAAAAAGCCGCCACCAACCCGCCAAGTATGGAGGCCGAAGTCTGAAGCGGTGATTCAGGCTAAGGAACAATCATTGCAGCCTTCAAAGCAAGTTCAACCTCCCGAACCATCCCGAGAAAGGAGGTCAGTTTTGGAACGCCTCGGTCCACTTCCCGATGAGGGATGCAAAGCTCCAGTTCAAGAACGTTTGGGCCCGATAAAGAAGCCCCGAACGACTCAACATGCTGGGAGTTGCCGCCACCCTCAACATGACAAAGAGTTTGTAGCAGCTACGCGCACCAATTTGCGCATTGAAGTCCAGGAGCCCGCTGAGAACTCACGCCCACAAAGGCATGTTTCGAGGCGCGTGACTCTTGAGAGCCCAAAGAAGGCAGTTCGCCCTCAGAAGGAAATATTATCATCTGATGACGATAACGTTATACCTGAGAAGTCGTGCCAACACACGATAGGTTGCTCCGACCTTCAAGCCGACGAGTTGTACTATCGTGTTGGGGATACGAGTAAAACCAGGAAAAGGAGTCCTCGAGAACTAGAAACTCGATGCCCCTGTTCCAAACTCATTCGGGCAGTATTGTCTGAGTGCAATTGCATCAAGACAGTCCCCGAAAGAATTTCGGTTTTCGAAAGGCTCAGTACCGAAACGCCAAAACCAAGGCGTAGGCGTTTCCGACGAAGAAGAACGGTGGTTAAAGATAGAGAATTTCCGAGGGTCACCACTAATATGACCAGCAAAGGGACATCGACACGGGATAATCCCGAGTTGATTCCGGAAGTACCCCTGCGTGTAACCCGTCTGCAGTCTGGAGCCATCATACGAGCAACTTATGGTAGGATTCGGACAAGATTACCTTCAGAAGATGAAGAATCGGATGCCTGCTCTGCGGTCGCATCAGATAATACAGTGTCCAGCGAAGGACAACCCGCGAGTCACTTATGATAAGCGCGGAACAAGTGGCCAAGATGCTCGAAGAGGCCATGGCTAAACAACAGGAGAGCTTCAGGTTCGAAATGCAGATGGCCATGCAGAATATGAGAGAAATACATGACCAACAAATCCAAGCATTGACAAACCGGCAAGGCGAACCAAGTCGTCATAACCAGGTTAATCAGGAAGATGAGGACACACATGCGGATGAAGCTCATAATGCTAATAATCCTCCCGTCAATGTAGGGGTGGTAACGAGAATGCCAACGAAAATACTGTAGGCATCTAAAAATACCTATAGATATGAATATCCCTATCTAAGTCAGAGGAGATCATTCAAAGCCAAAAGAAGCAAATGAACATGTGAAACAACATAGAAGAACAATATGAACACCCGTGACAAGGAACACTGACGCGCATAGTCGCGGCAGTGAAAGGTGTTGTGCGTATAAACAGAGTGACACGCCTATGGGAAGTTGTAGAGCTCTTCGTTAGCTTTCCAACGCATCTTGGATCACCTCATTCTGACATCAGATGAGGAAGTTAGAGCCAAAATATCCGAGACAGCGCAAACTGCCTCGGAGGTGCGCGACAGCGTCGACTGCCGCGGTAATAGCGCAGCAGTACAAGGTGACGTGTAAGAAAATAGAGTGACACGACAATGGAGAGTTGTAGATCTCTTCGTTAGCTTTCCAACGCATCTTGGATCAACTCATTCCGACATCGGACGAGGAAGTTAGAGCCAAAATACCCGAGACAACGCGAACGGTCTCGGAGGTGCGCGACAGCGGAGACTGCTGCGGAAATGTATCACACATTTAAGCCATGATATGATCCAAATCTGAAGAAGCTCAAAAGATAAAAGTTGTAGAGCTCTTCGTCAGCTTTCCAACGCATCTTGGATCACCTCATTCCGACATTAGACGAGGAAATTAGAGCTAAAATAACCGAGACAGCGCAAATTGCCTCGGAGGTGCGCGGCAGACTTCACTGTCTCGGCCATAGAGTTGGTTACAACACGTTTTTTTGACAGTTTTTTGACTTCATAACTAGTTGAGATCAATCAAAAACGTGGGGAGATAGTTATAAACTGAAGGGAGACCTACTAACAATAAAAAAGGATGATATTTAAGTAGTGGGGCAATGGTTACAAAGGGGGGCTGATTAGAGAGCATCCAAGGGGGGCTGATTAGAGAGCATCCACAGAGAGCAGATTGGAGCAGAATAGGCTTGAGCTTTTGAAGATTTTGAGGAAGAAAGAGAGAATTCTCACTCTTTGACAAGTATCATTTGGTGATTCCTAGAGATCTAAGCTTAGACTTGATCTTTGGAAGAGTGAACATCTTACATCGATAAGATATTCGCTTCAAATCCCTACTTTGATAAACGAAGAAAGGATCTCTAAACAACCTCACGATCTACGAATCGGTGGTCCACGAGCCAAAGCACTCTCGGCACAGGTAAAATCCCACAAAAACAGTAGTTGATAAACGACTATTGTGTTATTTTCTCGAAAGTTGTATTTTTTGTTTATTTTTCGTTGTAATCTCCTGTAAACAATCGAAGTTTAATGGAATCCATAATGAAAATGACTTTTGATGAAAACAAACTGGCGACCACAGTGAGAGCCAACGGTCTCGCTGCCGAGACCGTCGTGTCGCAGCCGATCAAGATTCCAGTTGAATCCACGGTCGAGTATGAGTTCGACCAAACCAAGTTTGAGGAATATCTCTCATCATCCTCTTCAAGATCTTCGTTGTCTCGCAAGTACAAGAGGATCTCATCATTGAAGAAGGCTTACATGCCAAAGAAGGCCCAAGGTGAAGACTCTCACCCAATCGTTGCCGAGGCCTCCCCTCGCAACATTATCCCGGCAACCCCCAAAGCCGGAAGCTCTGCTCATAATGATTCCCCCATAAATAAGGAATCGTTCGATCGAAGTTCGCCAACACTGACGAAGAGGGCCCGTCAGAGGCAACGCCAATGTCATGCTCATCAATTGGCTAAAGCCTTGGAACAAACCGATGGAGTTTGTTACTATGCAGACTTAGAATCGAGGAAACATCAAGTGGTTCAGTCGCCTCAACGTCAAACCACTCATATTTCTGCTAAAATTACGTAGGAGGAATGGACTCTCATCAAAAGGGCTCGTTCAACTCTCAAAGAACGTATACGAAAGCGTCGTGCAAACGCCGCTCATGCCCGTGCTCTTTTGCAACAAAGACAAGAAGAGAAGGAGGAAATGGTGTCTAAAAAATCACCAAGAACCAGCCAAGTGTGGAACCCCAAATCCAAACTTACACAGAAATTGGATCAGCAGGATCAATCCTTCAACCGCGGCAGTCTTCACTGCCACGGCACATCCTTCAACCGCGACAGTCCTTACTGCCGCGGCATGTCTTTCAACCGCGACAGCTTACACTGCCGCGGCACATCTTTCGACTGTGACGATCTCCCCTGCCGCGCCCAAAAGGAAACTTTCAATATCTCTCTTTCGACTACGTCGACATCCATTCCTGGTTCGTCTGCTGCAATCACTTCTGATATGTTACCAGTGAAGTCATGGGTCAGTCCCGACTCATCAGAATTTAAGATCACAACGGAGGATCGCCTCGGTCCTTTACCTGATGATCGAGGTAGAGTTCCAGTCAAAGAACGCTTGGGTCTGGTGAATGAACCTCAAATAGATTCTTACACTGGGGGTCGTAAATATCCTCCTATCAGGTCAAAGCAACTCCAGGATGGGAAAACCCAAATTTCTACCCGTTTGGAAATTTGTAACAAAACTCAGGAGCCCGTTAAGACTCTGCACCCGCAAGGGAGTGATTCTAAACGTGTGACTCCTGACATAACCTTGGATCACTCGAAGGCAACAATAAATTGTTCTGAGAATGCCAACAAAACTTTACACCCCAAGAAGAAAACATGTTCGTCAAAAGACATTGTTATACCTGGGGGGTCATACCAACAGACAATAGGATTTTCCGACAATCATACCGATGAATCGTACTATCAAGCTGGAGGTGTGAACAAATTTCAAAACAGAATTGTCCGAGAAATGAGCTCTCATTGTTCCTGTGCACAACTCATTAGAGCAGTACTATCAGAATGTGGCTACTCTAAACGAGGAGTCATCCCGCAAAGAGCCTCAATGCTCCCGAAACTTTTCACCGAAATGTCAAAGTCCAAGCCGAGACATTTCCGCAAAAGAAGATCAGCTATCCAAGATGACGAATTCCCTGAAGTCACCATCAACATGGCTGATAAAAGAAAATCTAAGCGGCATTCAAGTGAATCAAATCCTGACTTTTCCCCGGAAGGAAAAATCAATTCAAGAATTGCTCAACGGATGTCTCGACTCCAGTTAAGAGCCATCAGATGTAGGGATTACAAGAGAATGCATAAAAAAATGTCATAAGAGGATGAGCTCTCGGACACTTGTTCTGCAATCGCTTCGGATGATACAGTATCTAGCACGGGGCAAACTAAAGAAGTGTTCACAATCACCTCTGATCAGTTCGCTCAAATACTTCATGAAGCTCTAGCCAAACAACGTGAAGAAATTAGAGCTGAGATGAAGACAGAGATGGAGTTGGCTATCCAACAGATGAGAGAATTGCTAGCTCAACGATCTTAACCTCCTGAGTCCAACCGACGACCTGAATCCAGCCGCCACATTCAGAATGTTATAGATGACAGCGATCCAGAAGTGGATGAAGTCATTATGTCTGATACACCTCCCAATGATAATAACACTGGGGGTGGTTCAACGGATACTCCTAATAATAATATTGAGGGTGGTTCAATTGCACCTCTTAATAACACTGGGGGTGGCCAAATTATTTCCGCTCAACATCACTCAAAGAGAGATGAAGATGAGGACAAGAAAATGCAAGACCTTGAAAATAAAGTCAATGCTTTGATGTCCGCTCAGGAAGTAAAGAAGACGGGTATTCCATGTCCCTATCCAAGAGAATGGGATTCAATTCCATACCCAACAAAATTCCATCTGATTAACTTCACACCATTTGATGGAAAGGGCTCACCTACTCAGCACTTGATTTATTTTAAGTCTCATTTGGAAGTGATCTCTGGAAACGAGGCTTTGATGGTCCGGTCATTCGTTGGCACCCTTCGTGGGCCCGCCTTCGATTGGTACCGACGTCTCAAGCTAGGGAGCATCAATTGCTGGAATGACATAGAAAGTTTGTTCCTCAGCAATTTCTTCGATGATGACACCGAAGTGTCAATTGGAACCCTTCTAGATGAGAAGCAAAAAGACGGAGAGTCAATCGACAATTTTGTCAAGCGCTTCCGTAACAAGGCAATGAATTGCAGAGATCCTGTTACAGAGGAGTTTATCCTGCAAACATGCCACAATAATCTCTCTATCGATGTCCTGGAAACCCTGGGGGTCGTACCATCCAAAACTTGGAAAGATTTAAAAATACACGGTGAACAAACTGAACACTTTCTTAAAAGAAAGAAAGTTGAGAGAAATCAATCGAAAATATCTACAACCGCGGTGAATGCGACTCTCGATCCAAAATTCCAGAAGGAATATTCTTTCGAAGATGATGAAGCTCCAGCCATCTTGAAATATCTCCTCGCCAATGACAAAATCGAACTGCTGCCTATTAAAGATCAAGAAGGTGCTAAGATGATTACAGATCCAAACTACTGTGCATACCACAGAAGAGTTCTTCATCCCACCGAGATTTGCTTTGGACTCAAGAACAAGATCCAAGCCTTAATTGACTCTGACGTCATAACGACGAAACAAGCTAAATAAAAACGACATATACTCCGAAAAGTATACGAGTATAAACTGCTTCTCTATGTAACTCCAAAAGGTATACGAGTATAAACTGTTTCCCGAACCTCCGATCGATATAAGAAGTTGAAAATTGCTTCCAAATGTGATGAGACTCAGGTTCACCTGAAAGCTGGGGGTGGGTATGAGGTTATCATGGCTGAATACGAAAACAGGAATCAAGACCTGATTCTATATCAAGAACAGCAACGTTGCTCACAAATGAAAAAATTCCTGAAAAGTACTATTCCTAGTACATTCAGGGTAACCTATTTAACGGAAAGTTTCTGGAGAATACTATATATGGTATTCTTAAGGATAACCCGAAACTAAACGATTGTTCAAGGTGAAAACCAATCATCTGAATAATCCACCCTTAATCATGATAAAAAATGATTAAGAACCTCCCGTTATGGCTATTTAATCATGTCCAAAATGATTAAAACCCTCTCACTGTGATTTTTAGAGTAATCTTTCATTGAGATGAGATTCAATAACTTCATCAAGTCGATCTTCCCTCATAAAACTCTGAAATCATTCATCTGCTGCTTAATTGGTTTTAATCATCGGGATCAATTTTGCCAACTCCCACTGTGACTTTCTGTCACGCCCCGCTTCCCAAAATACAGGGGAATCAGAACGTGAACAAGCCCACGACGTATTAGACTGAGGAGAGATAAGTGCTAGACCCCTTCTTCTCAATCTAATACGCTAAGCGTCTAGAAATAAAACAATGCGAAGTCACAGGTCCCCGATCACAATCAGCAAGAATATAATGAACAATACAGAATATGAAATAAACATATCATCAAGAGTAGATCATCCGAGACATAATATATGGGTCAACGTGCCCTTATACAAGACTATCTGAACGAAATACTGAAAATATAAAATACAATAATCCAGCGGAAAGAAATGCTATAAAAGAAAACTAAGATCAAATAACTAAGCTTCAGCTTCTTCTGCTACACCGTCTTCAAGGCACTCCTGTTAAGAATCATCTGGCTCCTACTGAACCTGCTCTTCTCCTAAGTCTGACGTACACCAGAGAAAACAGGTGTACGTCAGGTGCATGACGCACGACAAGACCCGACCCTACAAAGAAAATAGGAACGGTCGAATGACCAATGCAATAACAGATGCAACAGTAGTAATAATAATAAAAGAGTGACCAAAGCGATAACAGAAATAGAAACATGTGATGATAGTAGTAACAATAGAAGTATGCAACTGAAATACTAACAAGCTAGATACAATCCATCACTAGAGTATAACAATCAGGAGATAACATAAACATCCGAGTAACAAGATCATACAGCTAACCATCCTATAATCATCCACATAACAAGGTCATACAAATAGATGGAATTAATATTTAAAAATCTACAACTCGAGACGTAGTACGTCGAGCGAAATAATCCAAACAAGGAAACCCTCATGTATATACCATATGTCTAAAAATCGTAGATAATTAAATATTAATCCCGATCTATGTATGAAAGAACAACACCGATCTACATCTCAACAAAACTAACAAGGTCCATCATAAAGCACGCAAGCATATTATTCTTGTTTTACATGTTATTTGAATTGGGGAAGAATATTTTGAAGTATATAATCGGGTCCCCGTAAAGTCGTCCGGGGGCCGCCTTCAAGTCAAGTATTGGCCCTCTGGCCCATGTACATAACACTCACGATATCACGATAACAAGAAAGCGTTGTGCCCGTTTATATACATGCTATATTCTCCGTCCAATTCCCCTTTATAACCCCATGTTGTCAAATTAATTAAGCAACTGTACATGAAATATTATGCACTAGCCACGGAGTTACCGTGGAACGACTTCTGTAAAACTATGAACATAACCGTGACCCACAACACGTCCGATCAAGAGTGCATCGTCTAGTCAATGCTATAATAATAATAATAATCAAGGAAACCTCATACCGGGATATCGATATCGAGGGAACTCGGGACTCCTCACATCGGGATATCGATGTCGAGCAAGTATAACCATGCTTTGAAGCACACTTATAAATCATACTTTTAACAGAAGTCGTCTTCATGTACAGTCTCTCCTATTGGATAACAACTAAGTGATAAAACAAAAACTTTCACACAGTCATTCATGTCAAACAATCCCACGCAGGTAATCACAATATACACTATAGCTAATCATATCACAGTCTAATCTAATTAACTAACTCATAACAGATCTAGAAATTGAATAACGAGTCACATAATAATTTACGATAAACTAATAATTAAAATGAAATAATCAAGGTTCGGGATCTTGCCTGCGAGACCGTGGGGTCTGATGATGAGGCGACGGCGCCGATGCGGATGCGGTGCGATGGGACTGAGGCGGTGGCATCGGTTTAACGGATCTCAACACTGTGCGGGTCGTCGGAGGCAGCGACGAAGGGCTACGAGCAGGAGGCGTGGCGATCGGCTGCAGGGGCAACGACGCGGATGGAGGAGAGGGCTAGCGATGTCGCTACTGGTCGTCGGAGCTCGATGGGGCGGAGGTTAGCTGCGGGGTGTCGGCAGGGCTGAGCTTCGTCGGATGTTGACGGTGGCTGATGGCATTGCAGCGACAGGTTTGGACGAGCTCAAAGGAGGGGCTGGAGGTTGGTTGCCGGGGGTGGCCGGAGGTAGTGCACGGGGAGGTTCAGGCGGCGGGGAGAGAAGCTGATGGTGACGCGAGATGGGCGATGAAGAGGGTGGTGCTCGGCTGAAGGAGGAAGCCGGAGATGGGAGAGCGGCTGAAGGCTCGGATCTGACAACAGGGGAGGAGGAGGAGGAGGACGAGGGGTGGTGACGAGGTCGTTGGCGTGGTGGCGGCTCGACGGTCAGGAGCGGGTTGCGGTGCTGGTGGAGGCGGGCGGTGAAGCTGGCGGTTCGTGGAGGAGATAGGTGCAGTTGAGGAGCTGTCGTGGCCGAAGATTGGTGCAGGTGGCGGTGGCTTGGGAAGAGAGGGAGGAGGCGGTGGTTGCGGGCCTGGTGGTCGGCGACGGGTTCGATCTCAGGGGGTGGCGCGGGCGTGAGAGAGAACGGAAATAGGGGCGGCGGCGATCTGGGTGTGTTTTGGGGAAGAAACGAATTTGAGAGAGAGAGGAAAGAGAAAGATGATATAACATATATATACATATTATATTAGGGTTAGGGTTAATTAAGTTAAAACAAAATTAATTAAAAAGAAATAACTAATGATATTTAAAAATCAAAATAAATACAGGATAATTATTTACAAGTAAAAACGTACATGTGGTGCTAATATAACAGTTGATACGAAATAGTCGAAATATACCTGTATTATATAATTAAACAAGAATAATTAATAATAAAAATATTTTTACTTAAATTTAAAATTCAATAATTATGGGATAATTACGTACACAGTAAAACGTACTAGTTATACTAATACGATAGATAATATGTAACAATAGAAATAATACAATAAACTATACCAAAAACACGAAATTAATAATACCATGTATTATATGAAATAATTTGTAATAATATTAATAATACAATATATTATTTAAAATATTATGTAATAGTACCGATAACACAACAAATTAATTTTAGAAATTTTTACCACACAAAATAAATTTATAAATATCAAAATCATTTAAATAAATATATAATCAGATTTTTAAATCATAGAAAATTATACAAAATTGAGAAAAATACAAATACTCTTTTAAAAATCATAATTAAATATTTTAAACTATCAAAAAATAATTTTAACTAGTATCAAAATTCATGGTCCTTACACTTTCCAAGCACTTTATCGTTGAGATGAGATTCAATGACCTCATTGGGATAGTCTTTCCTCACGAAACTCCTACGGTCTAATTGCGGGGTGCTTGATAATTTATAGTCCTCCACCATAAAATTCCTCACCGATCAAATCAACTGACGGTAAGTCCACCAAAATGCTTTGTGGTTAAATCCACCCAAACTCCCGCTGTGTCCAAACCTTTAATGCTCCCACTGTTGGGCTCTGACACAACACCCAAAATTTCAATTTATAACAATTGGCAACCCCCATTCAGTCAAACCTTTAAACAGTTAGGACCAAAGCCAAAATCCCCTCTCGATTCCTTTCATGAATGAGAGGTCCACAAATTGAGCGATCAAACCTTTAAACAGTTA
>BQKN01067266.1:771098-789250 GCA_022839385.1 Asparagus kiusianus
TCCACAAATTGAGCGATCAAACCTTTAAACAGTTAGGATCGTATCAAATTCTCATTTGGTCAAACCTTTAAATAGTTAGGACCAAAGCCAAAACCCCTTCTTGATTCCTTCAATGAACGAGAGGTCCACAAATCGAGCGGTCAAACCTTTAAACAGTTAGGATCGTCTCAAAACTCTCACTTGGTCAAACCTTACTACAGTTAGGACCATAACCAAAATCTCCTTTCGATTTACATTGCGAACGAAAGGCCCACTTTTGAGTTGAATAATCAAACCTTATGACAGTTAGGATTATTCAAACCAATCTAGATTCTCTAAGTGGGGATCCCACTTCGAGTTTCCTTTGCACTAGGAGATAGAATATAAAATTCTTCCTCTTCGATTTTGGGTTCATCTCTACCAACAAACAAGAGACCAGGAGATAGAATATAAAATTCTTCCTCTCCATCATTGGGTTCATCTCTACCAACAAACAAGAGACCAGGAGATAGAATATAAAATTCTTCCTCTCCAGGATCGGGTTAATCTCTACCAACAAAAAAGAGACTTCCTCTCTAATTTCGGGTTAATCTCTACCAACAAAAAGAGACAAGGAGATAGAATATAAAATTCTTCCTCTCCATCTTCGTCGGGTGGTACGTTCCCGTATAAACGACAAAGCCTATGTATTCAACATCATAGCACCAAGTCTAAGAGAGTTTATTCTTTTAGCACAACGTTACATGTAGAACGGACTTAAACAATCTGCATGCTAGCCCGACTCAAACGGTAGTCGGTAAAGGTTAACCAAACCCGTTGATGGCTGAGAATTTGCCAAAAATTCTATAAATACGATAATCACTGACGCACCAGCTTTATTAGTTGGTCTCGTGACTTGAGTATCTGACAAACTTAGGATAAAATTCATATCTACAGATG
This sequence comes from Asparagus kiusianus, assembly GCA_022839385.1. Classification (NCBI taxonomy): domain Eukaryota; kingdom Viridiplantae; phylum Streptophyta; class Magnoliopsida; order Asparagales; family Asparagaceae; genus Asparagus; species Asparagus kiusianus. The sequence goes on from BQKN01067266.1 coordinate 772,017, forward strand.
AACCGACCTGAACAATTGGTCCTGCAGCCTCGACACTCAAGACCGCTATGCTCTAACATTTTAAGAGCTTAAACTGTGTAGACTCCAGTAAACACACGAGGATAAACTGTGTTAACGCCTACCAACACGTCAATGATTTTTGCCAAAATAAGGCTAAGAAAAAAAGTCCAATGGATGATCTCAGGGGATTCAATTGCGATCCAGATATGAATTCTTAATGAAGAAAACCAGTTCAACATCAGTTCAACGACAAGAGCTAATTCACAAATCAACACATCAGTTTCAGTTCAAGACTTTAACAACGGTCAAGCGATAAACGCAGCACCGGAAGAATTTTAGCTGTTCTACAAAGCACTGAGTAGACTAAAAGATGAAGAAGTCAACGAATTAACGGCCAGACGTATCTTTATAAAAGAATGAGGCTGAAACACTTTGGAGGGGGTATCTGTAGGTGTCTAAAAAATACCTATAGATATAAATATCCCTATCTAAGTCAGAGGAGATTATTCAAAGCCAAAAGAAGCAAATGAACATGTGAAACAACATAGAAGAACAATATGAACACCCGTGACAAGGAACACTGACGCGCATAGTCGCAGCAGTGAAAGGTGTTGTACATATAAACAGAGTGAAGCGCCTATGAGAAGTTGTAGAGATCTTCGTTAGCTTTCCAACGCATCTTAGATCACCTCATTCCAACATCGGACGAGGAAGTTAGAGCCAAAATACCCGAGACAGCGCAAACTGCCTCAGAGGTGCGCGACAGCGTCGACTGCCGCGGTAATAGCGCGGCAGTACAAGGTGACGCGCGAGAAAACAGAGTGACATGCCAATGGAAAGTTGTAGATATCTTCGTTAGCTTTCCAACGCATCTTGGATCAACTCATTCCGACATCGGACGAGGAAGTTAGAGCCAAAATACCCGAGACAACGCGAACGGTCTCGGAGGTGCGCGACAGTGGAGACTGCCGCGGAAATGTATCGCACATTTAAGCCATGATATGATCCAAATATGAAGAATCTCAAAAGACAAAAGTTATAGAGCTCTTCGTCTGCTTTTCAACGCATCTTGGATCACCTCATTCCGACATCGGACGAGGAAGTTAGAGCCAAAATATCCAAGATAACGCAAACTGCCTCGGAGGTGCGCGACAGACTTCACTGTCTCGGCCATAGAGTTGGTTACAACACGTTTTTTGATGGTTTTTTGACTTCATAACTACTTGAGATCAATCAAAAACGTGGGGAGATGGTTATAAACTGAAGGGAGACCCACTAACATTAAAAAAGGATGATATTTAAGTAGTGGGACAATGGTTACAAAGGGGGGCTGATTAGAGAGCATCCAAGGGGGGCTGATTAGAGAGCATCCACAGAGAGCAGATTGGAGCAGAATAGGCTTGAGCTTTTGAAGATTTTGAGGAAGAAAGAGAGAATTCTTACCCTTTGACAAGTATCATTTGGTGATTCCTAGAGATCTAAGCTTAGACTTGATCTTTGGAAGAGTGAACATCTTACATCGATAAGATATTCGCTTCAAATCCCTACTTCGATAAACGAAGAAAGGATCTCTAAACAACCTCATGATCTACGAATCGGTGGTCCACGAGCCAAAGCACTCTCGGCACAGGCAAAGTCCCACAAAAACAGTAGTTGATAAACGACTAGTGTGTTATTTTCTCGAAAGTTGTATTTTTTGTTTATTTTTCGTTGTAATCTCCTGTAAACAATCGAAGTTTAATGGAATCCACAATGAAAATGACTTTTGACGAAAACAAATACAGGTGAAAGTTTGAAGATTAAAAACCTCGAGAGTAAAATCAATACGTTGATTTCCGCTCAAGAGACGAAGAAGATGGGCATTCCTTGTCCATACCCAAGAGAATGTGAATCAATCCCGTATCCGGCAAAGTTCAATCTAATTAACTTCACGCCGTTTGATGGGAAGGGTTCACCCACTCAGCATTTGATTTACTTCAAATCACACCTAGGGGTTATCTCTGGTAATGAGCCTCTGATGGTACGGTCCTTCATTGGCACTCTTCGTGGAGCCGCCTTCGATTGGTATCGCCGCCTAAAGTCAGGAAGTGTGAATAGTTGGGACGACATGGAGACTAAATTCCTCACTAACTTCTTCGACGACGACACCAAGATATCCATCGGGTCGTTGCTTGACGAGAAACAGAAAGACGAGGAATTAGTTGATACCTTCGTCAAAAGGTTCCGGAACAAGGCGATGAACTGTCGGGACCCGATCACTGAGGAGTTCATTCTCCAGACTTGCCACAACAACCTCGCATTGGACGTGTTGGAAGCAATGGGGACAGCATCATCCAAAACATGGAAGGATTTGAAGATCCGAGGAGAGCAAGCTGAGCGATTCCTCAAAAGGAAGAAGGCCGAGAGGAGCCAACCGATGGCTAATCCTCCGAACTCGAACTTCACCTCCCGTGGTAGGGGCAAGACACCTGCAGCGGCTGTTGATGCTAATCAAACGTCGCAACAGCAGCCCCGGAGACAGCAGAAGACTTCGGATCAGAGGCTCCAAAAAGAGTACTCCTTCAAGGACGAAGATGTTCCAGCCATCTTCGAATCCCTCCTTGAAAATAACAAGATCAAGCTGCCACCGATCACGAATCAGGAGGAAGCTGACGATACTGCGGATCCGAAGTACTGCGCGTACCACAGGAGGATCCTTCAACCCACCAAGGCCTGCTTTACATTAAAGAATAGCATCCAGACCTTGGTTGAAGCCGGCATCATAACGCTAGGGTAAGCCAGTTGAGAACGGCAAGACTCCGACAAGTATAAGAGTATAAACTGCTTCTCAATCCTCCGACCGGTATAAGAGGTTAAACTGCTCCCTGACACTCCGAAGAGTATATGAGTATAAACTGCTTCTCAATCCTCCGACTGGTATAAGAGGTTAAACTGCTCCCTGACACTCCGAAGAGTATATGAGTATAAACTGCTTCTCAATCCTCCGACCGGTATAAGAGGTTAAACTGCTTCCTGATACTCCAATAGGTATATGAGTCTAAGCTGTTTCCTACCATTGACGGGAAGTTCCTGGAGAATTTTATACGTAATATTCTTAAGGATAACCCGATCATACAACCAAGTACAATGATAAACCCAGTTTCGCGAAGAAGCTGGGGGTGGATGATTCCTGTAAACGGGAAGTTCCCGAAAGAATGTTACATCTAATTTTCTTTGGGATAACCTGATCATTACAAATTAGATGATAAACACTAAACCCCCACTGTGATTTATATGAGTCAACACTCCCGTTGTGATTAGTACTGTCACTCTCACTATCTACTTGGTCAAACCTTCCTACAGTTAGGGCCACAACCAAAATCCCCTCTCGATTCCTTCAATGAACGAGAGGCCCATAAATTGAGCGATCAAACCTTCCTACAGTTAGGATCGTCTCAAACCTCCCATTCGGTCAAACCTTCCTACAGTTAGGACCAAAACCAAAATCCCATCTCGATTCCTCCAATGAACGAGATGTCCACTTTCAAATCGAGTGATCAAACCTTCCTATAGTTAGGATCACCTCAAACTCCCGCTTGGTCAAACCTTCCTACAGTTAGGATCAAAATCACAATTCACTCTCGATAAACGAGAAATTCATATTTAGTTCGGTAATCAAACCTTCCGACAGTTAGGGTTATCCGAATCTTTTCGATTCTCGGAGTGGAGATTCCACTCTTAGTTTCACCTTTCCGGATTCTGAGGGTGGAGATCCCACCTCGAGTCTCCTTTCTAACTGAAGATAGAATATAAAATTCTTTCTCTTCAGTGTTGGGAGATAGAATATAAAATTCTTTCTCTCCCGCATCGGGTTCGCCTTCACCCTAAAAGAAGACCGGAAAATAGAATATAAAATTCTTCCTTTCCCACACCAACCTTTTCCAAGAATTTATCAATCTAGGATTCATCCTAAGAAGTTTATCCCGAATCCTAAGCAGGGATAAGTCTGTGCCTAACACGCGCTACCGGTTTAGTCTTTCTCCATAGAAAAAGACACCAGAGTTCGATTCTGGGGTATCCTATCCTGAAACCTAAGCAGGGATAAGTCTGTGCCTAACCCGCGCTGCCAGTTAGTTCTTAACTGTTAAAAAGAACACCCGTCCACATATTCAACATTGTGGCAGGTTGTTATTAATAACACCAAAATCTATTCCTTACACGCATGGGGAATTTCATCCTGAATCCTAAGGAAGGATATGCCGACGCCTAACACGCATCGCCAGGTTAGTCTTTTACTATCCAAAAAGACACCAGAACCTGATTCTGGGGATCTTTATCCCGAAGCCTAACTAGGGATAAGTCAGCGTCTAACACACGTTGTCGGGTAGCCTATTCCCGTAACAATGGCGAAGTCTACGTATTCGAAGTCGTAGCACAGAGTCTTGGAGAATTCACTCTCTTAGCACAACGTTACATGCGGAACGGATTTAGACAATCCGCATGCTAGCCCGACTCAAACGGTAGTCGGTAAAGGCTAATCAAATCCGTTGAAGGCTGAGGGTTAGCCAAAAATCCTAAAGTCAACACCTAACACGCGCTGTCGGGTAGCCTATTCCCGTAACAAATGGTAAAGCCTATGTATTCAACATCATAGCACAAAGTCTAAGGGAGTTCATTCCTTTAGCGCAACATCACATGCGGAACGGACTAAAACAATCCGTATGTAAGCCCGATTCAAACGGTAATCGGTAAGAGCACGTCAAATCCGTTGAGGGCTGAGGATTTGCCAAAAATCCTAAGTCAACGTCTCATACACGTCGCTGTTTAGTCTTTTCACAGGAGAAAGATGAAGTCTACGTATTCAATATCATAGCACTAAAAGGGTTAACTTTTTTAGCTTAACGTCACATGCGGAACAGACTTAAACAATCCGCATGCTAGCCCGACTCAAACGGTAGTCGGTAAAGGCTTATCAAACCTGTTGATGGCTGAGAATTTGCCAAAAATTCTATAAATACGAGTCATTGACGCATCAACTCCGTTAGTTGGTCTCGTGATTCGAGTGTCCGCCACACTCCGAAAAGTATAAGAGTATAAACTGCTTCTCAATACTCCAGCAGACGTACGAGTATAAACCGTGTCAAACGCCGGACAACGCGTCACAATGAAGCTCAAATGCCAGACAACGCGTCATAATGAAGCTCAAAAGAAGGACAACGCGTTGCAAATGAAGACTCAACGCCAACAATCGATGGTCGGTTCTATGTTGAAACAACAAACACGAGCTAAAAATCAGAAAATCAGGAATTAACTTCAAAGTTCAAAATTCCGACAAACGGTCAGACAATAAATGCAGCACCGGAACCCTTGCAGACATTCGACAAAGCACCGAATAGCCTGGAGGATTGAAAGAATCAAGAATAGAAGCCATTCCAAGGTCCCGTTACACCGATTGAAGGTTGGGACAATCATATCCAAAGTATTCTAGACTCTTCTAATAAAGAATGAGGCTGAAATACTTTGGAGGGGGTATCTGTAGGCGTATAAAACTGCTTATAGGTCCCTTAACACAGCTCGACACGGTGATTCGATAAACCAACGAACCATCGGACAATATATCCAAGCATGATCGTTAGACCACAGCACCGAAGCTAAGAGAAGATGATAAATGTCACTATCCAAGTTACAGAAACTTGATTGATGTCGATGAACGCCTAAAGTGGATCGATGAACTACGTGGAGTAACGAAATTTCAGAATAACAAGGATACGAACTGATCGGGAACCTCATGTCGTTCACAAGCGGTGAAATACCCTTCGTGTCTCATTTATTCCACAGATGATCTAATTATTGGATCTTATATAACTCCTCGTCGGCTTTCCAACACACTTTGAATCGCTCAAATCCGAGTTCGGATGAAAAAGTTACGGTGAAAACGGACAAATATGCAAAACGGAACGTCTCAGCCTGAGTTGAGACACCCAAAGGTGTCTCGGACCTTGTGGAGCTGTTTTAACCATGATCCAATTTGAATCTGAAGAAACTCAAAACATGAAAGTTGTAGATCTCTTTGTCAGATTTCCAATGCATATTGGATCAGGTCATTTGGAAATCATATGAGAAATTTATGATCAAAATACCCAAGATATTCACAAGTGTCTCGGCCTGGCCGAGCCACCTGGCCGAGCCATCCAAATGTGTCTCGGACCTTGTGGAGATGTTTTAACCATGATCCGATTTGAATATGAAGAAACTAAAAACATGAAAGTTGTAGATCTCTTTGTCAGATTTCCAATGCATCTTGGATCAGGTCATTTGGAGATCATATGAGAAAGTTATGATCAAAATACCCGAGACACTCACAAGTGTCTCGGCCTGACCGAGCCACCTGGCAGAGCCACCCAAAGGTATCTCGGACCTTTTGGAGTTATTTTGATAATGATTCGATTTGAATCTGAAGAAACTCAAAACATGAAAGTTGTAGATCTCTTTGTCAGCTTTCCAATGCATCTTGGATCAGGTCATTTGGAGATCATATGAGAAAGTTATGATCAAAATACCCAAGACACTCACAAGTGTCTCGGCCTGGCCGAGCCACCCAAATGTGTCTCGGACCTTATAAAGCTATTTTGATCATGATCCGATTTGAATCTGAAGAAACTCAAAACATGAAAGTTGTAGGTCTCTTTGTCAGCTTTCCAATGCATCTTAGATCAGGTCATTTGGAGATCATATGAGAAAGTTATGATCAAAATACCCGAGACACTCACAAGTGTCTCGGCCTGGCCGAGCTACCCAGATCTGGGCCCAGATCTGAGCCCAGATCTGGATTGAAATGCCTATAAATAGACCCCTAGGCTCATTGTTTGAGAGGGGGGATTTTTTGGAGGAAAAACTCTGCTGGATTGAAGGCTCAAGACTAAAAAAGATTGAGGCTTTGGAATTTTGAAGGGGGAGACTTTTCAGATCTGGTTCTTGGCGATCATCCACACCAAATAAGGCAGGAGTTCGAGGGAGATCAGATCTGAGATCTACACGGTCATCCTCCGGATCAAAACTTGGTTTTTGATCCCGAGAAGAGTATCGATTTTGCTTGGTTGATTTCGATTACTTAGGGCTATTATTTCCTTGGTGAAATAATACCCCCGGCTGTTATTTTCTTGGTGAAATAACACCCGTCATACCGTGTAGATCCGACTGGATCAAGATCGCGTGGTGGTCCACGGATTAACCCTGGCGCAGGCTAAGAACCCACACAAGCAAGAGACCGCAAAACAGGATCTTGCGATTTGTTCCACAAAAAAGGAAAGTTGTAATCTTTTTAGATTTTTCTTTGATTTTGTTGTAATCGGATCTTATAAAAAGACCGGATCTTTTGTAACCGATAAAAAGTTGCTCAAGGAAACAATGACTTCAATGAAAACAACAATTTTTCCCGCGAACATGGGTGTCCAAACGGGCCAGGCTGGGAAAAACCGAACCCGGGCCCGAGCGGGCCGGGCACAGGGTCGGGCCATTTTTTTTGTTTTTCAAAATTTTCTAAGTTTTTCTTTTCCTTTCAATGTTTAACAAAAAATTACACAAAATTTAAATAAAAAATAATGATATTATTAATCACTTGAAATTACATAAATTACAAATATAAAAAATTATTAAAATTAAAATGATAAAAATAACTTCTTTGTTAATAAACAGTAAATTATTTATAATTATAAATTTATTTTAGAATTCGTCGCATCACAATAGATGAGCACATCCCAACTAGGTTGGCACCTACTCACCTATATCACTATCATTTGTAACTGTTTCCAAAATAATTTATTACAAAATTTTAGCTAAGAAATAAAAATTACAATTTGATGAATATTGTTTACTCTTTATATCTATCTGCTAGTCGTAACTCTTCAAATTTATCTTCAATATCAGCCATCTGATCGATGTCTAGCGTTCTCTTCTCGTACCTCCACCAATCTTGTAAGCATATCATCGCCTATGTAGTATACGGATCTAACGATGTCCTGTGGTCATCGATCAAACGTCTGGCTGTGCTGAAGGAGGATTCCGAAGCTACCGTGGAAACCTGCACTGTTAGTAAGTCACTAACCATAATGGAAAGTATATGATATGAAACTGTTCCATATACTTTCCACCATTGCAAAATATCTAAACTATTATTTTAACATTTAACTAAAGATACCGTTAAATATTTATCAACTTCAGAAACCTCCACTGATGATCCAAGTCCAGATCCACCAGTTACCTCAGCTACTATTGCATACCTATCAAAACTTACACTTTTGCCCCGACTTGAGCTCGTAGAAGCAGAAGATGCAGACTAATATGTAGCTACACTATATTTAGTTGCGTACTCATCATATAATATTTAAAAATAATTTTTAATAGTATTATGATGAGTAGTAGCAGTAATGGTTTGACCATCATCAGTGTCTATAATCATATTACCATACAAAGAATTTAACAAACTTCGAAGGCCAATATTATTCAAACACGGATCAATAAGAACCCCGAAACCAAAAATAATAGGAATAAGCATAAAATATTTATTAAATTTACTTTCCATTTAAAAAATTATATTTCCAAAATAATTATCCATACGATATTTATTAAAAATTTTGAATATTTAAAACTTGTAAAGCAACTAAAATAATGGTTGGATAATAACATTGTAGCATCATAAAAAACTTATAATATCTTTTTTAAACTACTTATAACTGTCCATTCATCTTCAGTTATTCCATACATGCTACCAGAGCTAGAACTAGAAGTATAAAAAGCAATTAAATTATTTATAATTTCTTTGTATTCTATTGCTACACTTAACATTGCATAGGTGGAATTCCACCTTTGATCAACATCTTTTGGAATTAGTCTAGGTTTTATATTTATTTTCTTTTATAGAATTATTTCCATCTTCTAATTCTTTGTTCAAAAGCATTATGAGCATAAATCACTGACCTAATCTTTTTTATCATGGGTTTAATTTCACCAAATGCACTTTGAACAATTAAATTTAAAATATGATAGATACATCTAATATGAAAAAGATCACCATGACATGACAATGACAGAGATGTTTTGATAAATCAACAGCTACATTATTATTACTTGCATTATCTAGTGAAAGAGAAAATATTCTTTCTGATATTTTTAATTTCAAAAGTTCTTCAATTATTAAAATTTGCAACATTAATATCAGTATGTGACTCTGCAAATGCAATAAAGGAAACAACTCTTTTAAACATTTGCCAATTTTCATCAATCTAGTGTGTTGTGATACATAAATAACCAGTTTGTGTTTTAGATGTCTAAATATCGGAAGTTAAAGAAAATTTATAGTTTAAACTTTGAAAATAAGAAAATATTTTTCATTGTTTCTCCTGATAATATTTTAAAATATCACGTTGACAAGTTTGACGAGAATTTTTTTTAAATACGGGGTAAAAACCATCTGTAAATAAATCTTCAAATTCATCATCTTCTACTAATTTAAAAAGAATATTTTTAAGAATGATAAACCTGATGACGCATTTCCTGGCTCGGGCTGCGTCATAATTCCAACTACCGAGAATACCAGAAGATGAGGATTGGGAGAGCATAGATTGTCAGATATCACCTTGAGGAGTCTGACCTTTGTTGTGTTTATCTAAATGGCGTTTGAGGTGATTGGTGCCGCTCTTATGATGAGATTGAAAAATATGACCGCACAACGCACACTTAGCCTTCTAAGTGAGAAGCCTACCATGTTCATCCCTGGTGACGTCTATCTTCTCAAAAAATTCCACACATCGAATCTCTGCCTTTTAGGAGCTCTTGGTGTAGTAGAATCGTCGCCACCGGATTCAGGATCAACATCGGTAGGAGTAGGAGGAGTAGTTGTACCTCTTGTAGTAGAAGGACTCATTTCGGGAGTTGGTTTTGTGCTTCATAATCAGATGAGGAAGCCATTTGATTGAATAATTAGAGAGCTAAAGCAATTATTGGAGAGTATAAGAGAGTATTAGAGAGTATTAGAGAGAAGTAGATGAGTATTAGATGAGAAAATAAGTGAAAACCCTCTCTATTTATAGAGGCAGACCCCTAGACAAATGACCAAAATACCTTCAAATTTTTATCGTTTTTTGACCGTTTTGGGGGCAAAACGGTCAAAAGGCCAAAAATAACCATTTATGGCCATTACGGCTGGCATTTGCCGGGAAATGGTCACTTATGTGACCGTTTGGCTCGGGCCGGCCCAGGCCGGCCCGGTTGCCCTGGGCTCGCACCGGGCCGGGCCCGGATCTTGGACCCGAATGGACACCCCTATCAATAAGTTTTGCCCAAATAAACAGCAAATCTGACAAAAGTACAGATTTTGAGCTATTTTACACCGATTTTCTCTCGTTTTCGTACGAAATGTGGGAAGGCGTAGAGCTGGGGTGAAAGGGGTTTTCGCGGCTAGAGAGAGGAGGAAAAGAAACGAACCAAAGCGGAGAAAAAAAAACCCTAAAATGAGTTTTGTTTAGGTAGCACTATTGTCAAATGGAGGAAATGAGTTTTTAGGGGTCTTTTGGGCGAACCAAACAACCCTTGAGCTCACTCCTATAACTCATTTCTATGAATAATTTGTAATGCTTGATAAACGTCATTTTACTTTACTAAATTAAGATATATCATTCATGGTTATTCCCCAGAATCAGGATCGTGACATTTTCTTTTTCGTTTGTCCTTCCACTTATACACGACTTTCTTGTTTCCCCTCACAACGTAACCTATGCTAAAAAGCATATTACACGCTCACTTGGAATTCACCAAACAACACCAAACACAAAGAAAGAAAGAAATACATAATAAATTACAAAAGACTGTACATAAATTACAAATTAACAGATCAACCGAATAGGACGGGGGAAAAAACAAAGCAAACAAACCCCAGAAGAAGAAAAGGAAAAGAAAAAAAAAAAACTCAAAAATTTGCAGTAACACCATCCTTTATTATAATTTTCAAGCCCTCTTCCTCCTCCGCTTCATCTCCTCCAACTCCTGCTCCTCGCCAATGGATCCGCACTCCCCACGACCCAAGTCTCCTTCGCAATCTCCGTCGACAGCTTGAAGAAATCCGGCGCGTAACTCATCAGCATCAACCTCTCCTCCTCCTCCTCTTTATCCCCCGCCTTCTCCTCCTCCTCCTCCCTCCCCTTCGCCGGCGCCGACCGGCACCTCATCAGCAGCAGCGCGTTCTTCGGAGGCAATTCAGTCTCCTCCTCCTCATCTTCTTCCGTTAACCCCCCATTCTTGGTCTCCGCTCGATTCTCCTCCTCCAACACCCTCAACCACTTGGAGAACACGCTTCTCGACTGGGACCCACCGCCGGTTTCTTCCTCCTCTTCTCCGTCCTCCTCTTCTTCATCGGAGCAGCAGTCGACGGCGCCGCTGAAAGACCCGAAGCACTGCATGCTGAGCCTGAGGCTCCGGAGGGCGCCGAGGAAGTTCGTTACGTCTTTCTTTATGCCGAGGGCCTCGACCCAGTTGTTTTTCTGGCCGGGCCGTCGCGGGCCGTCGAGATTCTTGTGGTGGCGGACCTTGATCTGGCCGGCGCAGGTGACCTTGGGGGAGGTGGGCTCGGACCCGACGTCGGAGCCCAGTTGGGTCCGCCGGGATCGGTTGGGCCTGCTGTTTTTGTCGGGCGCCCTGAAGAGCGGGCTCGACTGGGATCGGTGGTTGGGCCGAGATGGGCTGTTGACGGGCTTGTGGGTGAGAGCGAGGTGAGATCGAGAGGGGAAGCAGACGAGGAGGTCGGTGGGAGGAGCTCCTGCCCTTGGTCCTCTCATTGCTGCTTCTTCTTCTCCTCAGTTTTGATTGTATTTGTATCTCTCTCTTTGATGGCTTAGTGGGGGTTTATAAAGGGGGAGGGGCTGGCTGTATTTTTTAAATCTCCTCTTCATTTTTGTGCAGTATTTAATGGCGATACTTTTGTGAGGAGACCGTAGAGAGCTTTGTCCGTTGTTTCTAATCACTGTAATCGATGGTGGGGGTTTTGGCTTTTAGCTGGAAAATCACGGGGAAGGGACGGGACTTCTTCACCCCAGCGTCTTGGCTTGTCTTCTTTTGTCTTTTTTTTATGCTCAAATTGTCTTTTGGTCCTCGGGGTGTTTGGATGTAAGCCTTCAGTCCTAAATTTTCGTAGGATTGAGTTTCACATAGCCCCCCTCTCTCCTATACTTTCGGTGTCACGTATGCCAGTGAGGCGTTCGGACCTATTGATGAACGCTGAAAAACATTCTCCTCTATGAATCGGGTATAAATGGGATAATAATATTGTGAATGTCAAAATCTAGAAGTAGATGAAGCCTTTTCCTGTGCTTAATTAATTTCTGATTCAGATGATATTTTCCTTTTGTGTGTAAAGCTACAACTACAAGGCACATTGATTATTTCTAGATAGTATCATCTATTTTGTTTTTGACAAACAATAGCCTGTTGTAATCACATGATCGCTCCCTTTACAGCCGAGTCCTCTCACCAACTTTTTCTACAAATCAATTTGCTGCTAAACTTTAGTACAATCATTTAGAGTGATAATAATGTGGAGACATGTATCTATGGTCTGTGAGGATTTTACCCTTTGTATCTTTCCAAAATTTTAATTAAAAAAGCAATCCTAAAAAATTTAAAACAAAAGACAGAATTCATATATAACCACATGAATTGTAAGTACGAAAAGAGAACTAAGCTGTTTTTACGAAGTTATTTATAAGGGACTGCAGTATAATTTTGCAAATGCCTTTCCGGACCACATGACTCGCTTCATGATCAAATCTCTGAATAGCTTTAACAGTAATTCTTTTATTAATCCGTCCTTTTGTTTAGTAATATCTTTTTTTTTATACACGATGCATGCTTGGACCATTTAATAACAAAGAAATCTTAAGGTTCAAGGAATATTGTTAGAATGGCGATGTGTCGATCTGTGATGATTGGTAATAATTGACCTTTTTTCTATAAAAAACTGCAGTAGCCAACCGAAGTATATATATAAGAATTAAGCGGCTACTCCTTAATCCTATTTAAATTAGTTCCAGCTTTTCTCCTAGCTCTTTTAAAATGTTTAATTAAATTCCCGCTTCCTTTATAAAAAGTTGATGGTTATATATTATTCCGTATACCCACCTTTTTTAGGATTATATGTCACCTTATAAGATCAATTATAATTCTCTCAACTTCAACGAATTTATAACGTGGATTGTGATTACAAGTCCAAAGTTCTGACACGAGAGTTAGATGTCAGAATTGAAGTTCCTCTCTTTGGATTTTGAAGTCACGGGCTCACAAGTGAAACCAAAGAAGTAGGTTTTTTTTTTTTTGCATGTATGTCTTTCAAAAATTAGACGAGCTATAGTCCTTAGGCAAAATGATAGTGCGTGAAAATCCTGTAAATAATAATATTAGTAAAAATAATACCTAAGATATTAGTTATAACTAAAATTTAGAGGGAAATTCAACATAATAGATAATGTTTGGGAGAAATCCGGCCCAATCAGAAGGTCTTATAAATAATAGCCAGAAATGAGTAGTGATAAACTACAATACTACTGCTACGCTATTTCTACACTGCAATAGAAAAAAACATGGGGCCCATTCTTCATAACTTTTTAAAATTTGATAACTCAGCAATGGAGTCCACATTTTTCTCTCTTGTACTGTAGAAGTAATACAAGAGGGAGTAATATAGTAGTTATTATTATTCATTTTAATTAAATATATATGCTAAAAATCAATTTTAACCGTAAACCTTAAGCTATAGGTATTTTGCTTTTATTCTTATCTAAATTCATCACTCTTTCTTATCCTTTTCAAAGCAAAACTGCACACTCACGTATAATTATCCTTCACAGATAAAGACATGATGTCTGACATAAGATTGTATACTCGGCAGGAAACATATAATTGTTCCGAAAACTCTTATTCATCATGTAGCTGAATAACTTAATCTGGAATATGGTAAGAAATGTGAGGGGAGGAAAAAGAGTTGTAATTGAACGAGCTCTCGAATGCCTACATGCATGTATATGTGCATGTATTTATGCGAATGTATCTATGCTTTTGTCAAGATCATGATGGCCGGTGCATTTCTTTCTTTCTTTCATTTTTTTAACTCAAAAAGATAGAGACGGCTGGTACCGATCGACCTAACCGTCCTTAATTATATACTAATAAAGAAAGAGAAATAATCATAGTTCTACTTAATGTAGATCACGGTGTAATGAGTACTAGCGAAGCCCACGGAAAAAGGAAAGACATGTTTAATGGCGCGCCGATCCCTTAGTTCCTCCGATCCATTGTTAAGGACAAGAATAAATTTTCACTGTAGACCCGAATGTGATTTTAATTATCAAAATCGACTGTTTTTTTTTTAATTACCAAAATCGACCCGTTTTATGCCACGTACGATTAATATCGTTTCCTAATTAGTCGGGGTTGCCAACCCCGACTGTTTAGGAGTTGTTAAACCCCAACTAATCAGGTTTTAAGGCTTCTAATTAGGTTTAACAATTCCTAAACAGTCGGGGTTGGCAACCCCGACTAATTAGGAAACGGGATTAATCCTACGTGGCATAAAACGGGTCGATTTTGGTAATTAAAAAAAAAACAGTCGATTTTGGTAATTAAAATCTCATTTGAGTCTACAGTGAAAATTTATTCTAAGGACAACTATTTAATTTGTGATGCCACGTCACGGCTCGGATTGCTTTTCGATTGGCCTGGTCAATGATTTCCAGGGTCATCTTTTTGTTATCTTAACGAAAATCTAGTGATTAGTGAATAATTAACACGAGGGTAATCATAGTTTTACAGTTAATGATATTTGGGGTGGTCGATAATTTCGGAGCCGTATGTTTGTTATCTTAACAAAAATCTAGTGATTTGTAAAGAAATACAAGGGTAACCATAGTTTACAGTGAATGATGCGCGACAGGTTAAACTTATCTGGAGCTAATATGAGTATAGTCTTGCAGTGGAAATTTTTAAGCCGAGCCATGAATTTCAATTGGAAGTTGGGATTAATATACTTAGTAAAATAATTAACTTTAAAGAAAATTCGCTAAAATTAACCCAATAAGCTGGAAACCTTAGAAAACCAGCAAAAAGTTCTGATTTTCTTGAACTTAATCCCCGCGACGACTTAGACACATATATATTTTAAGCTTTCAAACAGAGATTGTCACATAAACATTACAAAGTAGTCATTACGTGCGGTTAAGTGAAAAAGATCAAAATGTTTATGAGGTTTTTCGTAATTCTCAAACTTGTTAGGGTTTAGTACGTAAGAGTTTCAAATTGAGGATGTTTAAGTGCGCGCCAAGGCCCAAAATCTATTGGGATTATAGTGAGATTTACCCATGTGAAAGAGGCTCAATTATGAAGAGCCAACGCAATTAAGAGCAATGAGTGAGAGTGGCAAACAATGCTTATGTTCTTCTTGATGCCTGAGTTAGAAAAAAGATGCACTTCTCTGCTTTGTTCTTCTACTTTTGTTTGTTGTTCTGCATTAGAGATAGAATGTAAGATATCGACAGAATGTTAAGTCAACTTTGGTTATTAATAAAATGCTTGATGTCAACTTGATACCTAAAAAAGTTAGTATTTATAATTTATATTCTACTGTTTTCTTTTCTTAATGTTAAAGTACATTTCTTTCATATTCTTCGGCGATAGACTGTATAACGCAAGCTGTTTCTTATGATAAAATAGACGAGATTTGCTCGCTTTTAGTTGATTGAGAGATTAAAGTTTGTGCTAATTAGATTATAAGATATAATTTTTATGTTTTCATGTACAACATAAACATATGTATTGGTAGATTGAATTAATTATATGTGGCTTGGTTTGATAAATGTTTGAAGAGGGAAGTTAAGGTCAGGGGAGGGATGGACGTTCCATTAAGCTTTTTGGTGAGTTTAGGTAGATTTTTTTTCAAGCGGAAGGGAAGGAGTTAGGATTGTTACTATGTTAACCAACTTAAAAAAAATTGTGTTTGTCTACATTTTTTAGTAAGAGAAGGGAAGAATTTGGAGAGTTAAAAGGAAGCAAATTTTCTCACTTTTTAAGCCCTTCTAAGGTGGACGGATTATGAGGGAAGGGATTGAATTTTAAATAAATTGCTCCATTCTCTTTCTATTTTTACTTTAAACAAATACAAATTAGTTCTATCACCCTTCCTCCCTCCACATCCCTTAGTTATCTATCCAAACACAATCAATTAGATCACACTCCGGTCCTCCCACTTCCCTCCTCTTGGGTATAATTTAATTATCTCATCCCCTACTCTATTCTCTACCCAAACCAAATGGAACATGTTTGGTTTGAGAGGAGGAAAGGAGAGATGCATACTTTTATAGTTTATTTTCTCTTTCCTCTTATATCCTCACAATTTAGAGGTATTTTTCTTTTCTAACTTTTTAGTTTATTTTTATTGTGTCCCCTCATCATACCTCCCCCTCTGAAAATTCCCTTTCAAAAATAAATTTAATTTTTATCCCTCTCCTTTCCTCACTTTTCCTTCTTTCAAGTCAAGCCGGCGGAGAAATAAAAGAGGAATTACCCATAAGCTTCTATCTTTTTTTCATAGAAAACTTTTATCAAATATAGGAATCCGCGAGAATGGGAAGCAGGCCGCATCTTCACCAAACTATAAAATAGGCCCAACAAAGTAGAGGGTTAAAAGGAATCGAGAAGGGATTTTGGTTTTGGTCTTAACTGTAGTAAGGTTTGACCAAATGGGAGTTGAGACAATTCTACATTCAAAAGGCTAAATTGTTCAAATGGAATTGAAGCCCTTTCGTTTGTTAAAAAGGGATCTCAGTTTTGAAAGTGAACCTCTCGTTCATGAAAGGAATCGAGAGGGGATTTTGGCTTTGGTCATAACTGTAGGAAGGTTTGACCAAATAAGAAATGGGAACAGGGTACAAATAACAATGTGAATGTTGACTTGTACACACCACTCAGTGGGAGTTTTTTTTTGGTGTCAAACACAAGGATTTTGCATAAAAGGATTTGGTGATTGTTATGGATCAATAAATTGAACTTTTTGGATACTGTATTATAATTTTAACATTAGGAATATTTAAGATTAGATACAATGGGAGTTTGGAGGATCTTAATCCATGACAGATTTTGGTAGACCTATCGTCAATTAATCCGATCGGTGAGAGATTTTGTGATGAGAGGTTGTGAAACATCGAGGGGGGGGGGGGGGG